>CAAKHG010019307.1:10685-53390 GCA_901007715.1 Dactylopterus volitans
CTAAACCAAACACATTTTTAAAACATTTTAAACATATTTATCTGTGTGTAATCATAGATATATATATATATATATATATATATATATATATATATATATATATATATATATATATATATATATATATATATATATATATATATATATATATATATATATATATATATATATATATATATATAATATATATGAAGTTAAGTCAAGTCAACAGGAGGTCACACAGAAGTCAGTGATTTGGGTTATCTTTAAAGAACATGACAGCCATAAATTTAAACCTGAGTCATTCTTTCCTCTTGATAAAGGTAACAAAAGTCTTTATCTTGTCAAATATTAATCCATTTACAATTACTGACTGCTTTGTTTGCGCGCCCATAGCAGCAGTTTGTCAAAACCGCAAAATATGACCTTCCCTAAATATGTTTCTGCCAGTTTCAGTTTTTCTTCAGCTGACTCCCCGTGACACCATGTTACCTCTCATGTCAGCACAGATGAGCTCTTCATTCATGCGTACCAACTTGTGCTTCGGCGTGCGTTACACCTGACTCATCATGAATATGTTGTTGCACCAGCTGTTTTATTTGCACACAATATCTGATATGGCATCGTGCTGCTTTTGTAACGCACAATGCAAACGCTGACACCAGCGCTTTTCCTGTGCCGTCCTCAGGATCAAAATGTGCACCAAGGTCAACATGGACGACTTCCTGACGGTGCACCACGAGATGGGCCACAACCAGTACCAGATGGCGTATCGCAACCTGTCCTACCTACTCAGGGACGGCGCCAACGAGGGCTTCCACGAGGCGGTCGGGGAAATCATGTCCCTCTCTGCTGCGACACCCAAACATCTGCAGAGCCTGGAACTCCTGCCTCAGAACTTCATCTATGATAATGGTACTGCCGACGTAGACGCGCCTGATCATTATCAAAACCGACGCGGTGTTGGTTCTCCAGAACAATAAAGCCGCTGTAATCAGTACCCAGAGACAATCTGCGCAGCCCCTCTCAGCTCTGCGAAGCCGCAATTTTGCTGTTTGGCTCCCACCTGCCTCGTTTCCAGCCTGAATGCGCAGCTGTTTAATATTTGTATTTTTATACAAAAAAGACAAATACACCGTTCCTTTATGTGTCCAGCACCAGATGGCAAACAGTCAAAGTCAGAGAACATCTGGTATTGAAACATTTACAGATTAAAGAGACAGATTATTGCCTCAGGGGTGGTGGAGAGCACAACAGAGCTAAAAGGAGAGTGGGTGTTGAGTGAAGGAGGATGCCTGATAAACATTTTTAAATATATATATATATATAAGTGTGTTTTGCCAGCCACCAAGTGGCAAAATCAGCGAATACAGCTCCAACCGTTGTGTGAACCAGCAACGACAAAGCTTGATTGACATTCTCCTTTGAAAAAGTTAGTTCAACCTTTGAAAAAAAAAATTCACAAGTAATTCAAACAAGCACGAGTGTACACTGAATCTGTCTCCTGGAAGATAAGGTGGCAAATGTGTTAAAAAAAAATAAATAAAAAAATCTACACAAATTTGGAAGCTCATGGGCTGGAGTGACTGCCCTTTGAATGACGTGCAGGATGAGTGTAACCTCACACCCGTTCTTCACCTTCAGCTGAAGCGGAAAAACCCGGCACGGCGTGACCTCGAGCTCTCGTGGCGTCTGAGCTTTTTGACAGGCCCATCCCAGCCGCAGCTGCATGCAGAATTTGGATAAAATGCCGTCTAAAATAGTTTGGCCGATTGTCAGCGAGGTGTCTGAGGTGCAGCCCGTGCTGAGCGCTGGCGGGGTGGTGATGCCACATTTTCTTCTCGTCCCACACTGCTATAGAGCAGCAGCTCACCAGTAAATCCATATCGGGCATGCAGTAAAAGTGATAGTTGACTTCTATTTTTTTTTTTTCTAATAATGATTTTTTTTTTTGTGCCCCTCACAGAAACAGAGATCAACTTTCTGCTGAAGCAGGCGCTCACCATCGTGGCCACGCTGCCGTTCACCTACATGCTGGAGGAGTGGAGGTGGCAGGTCTTTGCCGGCAACATCACAAAGGACAAGTGGATGGAGCACTGGTGGAACATGAAGTATGCCATTGCTTTGCACGCTGACCCGTCGCCTCGCGTTCAGCTGACCTGGTTCACACCGTTGAAGTAAACAATGAAAAAAAAAAAAAAGTCTAGTAATGTTTTATATCAGCGCATGCTGTCCGTCATAACAGGAGGGAGCTGGTCGGCGTGGTGGAACCGGTGCTGAGAGACGAGACCTACTGCGACCCACCCGCTCTGTTCCATGTGTCCGGAGACTACTCTTTCATCAGGTGAGACAGCTGCGCTTCACGAGCCAAGTCATCAGCTTTCACATTTCAACAGTGAAAGACGTGGTAGGAAACTCTTTTTGTTAAAACACTCCCTGCGCTAACTTAAAAAAAAAAACGCTGCCCTCCAAAAGCACAAATCCTTCATTTCAACCCGGTGCAGTATTCTGAAATTATGAACGGCCGCTCTCTTCCTGCTTCAGGCCTCGCTGATTAATTTAATTGCGCCCACTTCTATCTCCGTACTTGACCCCGCAGAATTGAGAGTGGCGCCGGCCCTCTCATCTAAACACAGCGAATAAGTGCGTGGCCTAAATTTTCAACAGCCCGACTTTTATATGCCAAGTGAATTCAGACAAGTGAAACCTGTTGAAATTTTCACATCCTCTACGTCACCCTTGCATGTTTTTTTTTTTCTCTTGCCGGTGGTTGTGGATGCAGGTACTTCACAAGAACCATCTACCAGTTTCAGTTCCAAGAAGCCCTTTGCAAGGCGGCGGGCCACCAGGGTGCCCTGTCTTCATGTGACATTACCGGTTCCAAAGTCGCAGGCGCCAAATTGAGGTACGGAGGCCGTTGCGCTCTGTTGGGGGGGTCACAGAAACTACTCTGCTCCTGCTTGAAACGTCCTTGATGAAGCCCTGTGCATTTTCTAAGAAATTACATGATATATGGCCATTATCGCTGTCAGTAATAAAAGCCATCAATATGACCCTTCAGGAATATGTTGGAGCTGGGAAGGTCCGAGTCCTGGACTAGGGCTCTGAATACAATATCAGGGGACATGAAGATGGACGCGGGGCCCTTGCTGATGTACTTCGAAAAACTTTATGACTGGCTGAAGGTCGAGAACATGAAACACAACCGAACAGTTGGCTGGGACAAAGCAATAGATCCATGTGAGTACAGAGACGAAGGACATAGCGATAGACCGACGTTTACGTGGATCCATTTTCTCATCTTATTCTTGGATTCAACTTTCAAACTGCTCCTTTAGCATTCGCCCCCCTTTTTAATTCACACTGATCCTGCAAATCTTGAGCCGAAAACCGTGTCAAAGTACACCTCAAACACAACTGGGCAGCGTACGACTGTTTCCCCAGCTGCTCCGGAGGCACATACACCAACATAGACCAGCCTAGGCCAACAACTCTCTCAACGTTACATAACAACCGTGACAACGTTCACTACCGCAGTAGATTTAATTAACTTAATCAAATTGGGCTTGTTTCCAGATTCACAGAATGCCATTAAAGCGAGGCTGAGTTTGAAAGCTGCCCTGGGAGATCAAGCTGTAAGTATTAGAGGGGCCGTTTACTGCAGCTCGTGTGGCGTCGCTGCAAATACCGCGGTGTATTAAAAAGCTACAATTTTATTTCAGTATTCCTGGAACAACAACGAACTGTACCTGTTCAAGGCCAGCATTGCATATGCGCTGAGTCAATACTACAGCCACAAGAACCAGACCCTTCTCTTCAAGTCAGTGTCACCTGCCTCGTTGAAAATACATCTTCAGATTATTATTATTTTTTTCGTTTATTTATTTGAGATCTTTTCCCTGCTCCCATCTGCAGAGCAGAGAACGTCTTCCTCTACAGACAAACGCCCAGAATCTCCTTCTATGTTTTGGCTACCAACCCCAAAAATCCCACCACATACATCCCAAAAGAAGATATGGAGGCTGCAATACGGTGAGGCAGGAACTTCATCTTTCATGCAAGCCCCCTTTGATGACATTATTTACGGGATATACCAAGTCATACGAAACATACTTGTCTTGTTTTACTCCAATGTTTCCCAAGCACACTCAGCATCTGTGGTTTTAACCAAACTTAATCATTTTATTTTTTTTAATGTTTTTTTTTCCCCCCGCAAAATTCGACCGCTTGCTTCACTGGTTAGTCGATTTGTCCATCACTTGGTTCCAGACTGGAATACCGTTCAGACATTCATAGCGCCAGGAAGGTGAATCACTTAGGTGATCACCTGAATTGTCTGGAGATCGCAATTGTCGCTAAGCTACTGAAATAACTTCTACTGGACGACTTGGCAGAAAACTACACAGATGTAAACTGACAACTAGTTTGGTAAACTATATTCATCTCACCCTGTGGATGGATCCCAACCTACCTGGACTTTTCATCCAGCAGCATCACTACATACAAAATATGTCCTCTCCCAAGTATGATAAAATACCTTCTAAACAAGTGATGTGCGGCTGCACTTAGTGCTTATAGCTGGTTAGGATGTATATGCTCACCAACGAGCTAAACTAAGATGGCAAACCTTGCTCACATTTTACCCAGCAGGGCGAAGTCAAGGGCAGATAAAGACATTTTGCCTCCAACCCAATCAGCTTCTAGCATCTACCATGACAGGCTGCCTGAGAATCTTCAGACGTACGGCATGCTGATATTAACATTCACTTTAAAGCTGCTCACTCTGCCTCTAACCTTTATTTTTCAAATGCAAGGAACCAAGTTAAAATTGTTTCCTGCTATAATTGATATCATCCAGAGGTTTGGCCTTTCCTTAAATACATTCAATCCACAATAATAAACCCTTTCTGATATTGATCGCAGATTTTCTCGAGGCCGAATCAACGATGCCTTCCAATTGGATGACACCACGCTGGAGTTCGAGGGTATCCTAGCAACATTGTCGCCTCCCGTGGAGCAGCCGGTGGAGGTGTGGCTGGTGGTATTTGGGGTTGTCATGGGACTTGTGGTGCTAATGGGCATCTACCTTGTCACTTCTGGCATCAGAGATCGCAAGAAGTAAGTTTGGTCTCAAGTCTAAGGTTTTTTTGAGACTTACAGGGCAATAGTTTGCATGATTGTGAGATATGTTCTGCGTGTTATGTGCCTTTGCAGGAAGGCTGGAAACGTTGGTGTGGAAAATCCCTACGATGCGAACATTGATGGACAGTCAAACAGAGCCTATGAGGAAATAGATGATGAACAAACTGGATTCTGAGTCCAAAGAACAGAGGGACGGTGTCTTCAGTCATTGTTCAAGAATGCACTGTACTTAAGAAATGCTTAAATACCCTTGTATAAATGTGAAAAGTTGTAATTAAGTTGTACTTAAGTTTTCTTTTACGACTACTTTTTGTAACAATGGTGCAGAATGCAAAAAAGCCCTGCTTGTCTTTGTTAAAACTTAAACTATATCAACTAATATATTTTATAAAGCCATTAATAAACATTTAATATACTCAACTTTAGCAATGAAAATCCCAAACTTTTGGAAATAATTGAAATAAATGTTATATTTGTGTGTGTATTGAATACAAATACGTGGACTTACCATGAACTTCAACATACGCGATGAACAATTGTACAAAAGTACAATTAAGTAGTTCGAAGTACAACTCCTATCTAAGTTGTACTTAGAATGCATAAACAATACATCAGTAAAAAAATCAATCTTTCCAAAATAACAGTTTAAGTACAGAAATGATATTAGACTTTTGAGTACATCATAATCTATTTTTAAATCTCAGGAATATATCAATAGCACACCTGAAAATGTGATTGAGATTTGGTTTGCATATTTGCTGATACAAGTCTTCGACACATCTGTCCAAGTAAAGATATTCTATCTTTTGTTTTGTGCAACTGAAATTCATGACAGTCGATTCAAGGAAAAATTGCACGTATTTTTAATATTTAAGGCTCCGTGCAGGATTTGACAGTGAGACATTCTGCGGTGTTTGATGTGTTTGCATGTTTTAAAGTGTAAAAATAAGTATTGTTGTCATATAGCACTTGTTTTAATAAAACTGGATAGCTGAGACAGATCTGTGACTGATATATATTTTCCCCACTTAAAGTTGTTGAAATATGTAGTTTGCCAATACCACTAGTTTTAGAACTAATTTAAACATGGATATTATGGATGGATATGCACCTTTTTTCATGGGTGTTAGAATGGTTCTATAAATACATCTACTGTATGTGAATTTGCAGTAAGTCTGAGATGTCTTTAGTGTTCGTGTGAGTACTTTGTGATCATGTGTAAAGGTCATTCTTCAGAAAACATTTCACTATATAATGTCAGTCACGACGTCTCAAATGAATAAAATGATCACATCAAAATGTTTTTGTTTTGTTTTTAAATTTTACAAACAGGATCTGGACCACAAACAGACTAGTACATTAAAATGCACGTTTGTGTTAGATATTGATATATGATACATATCTACACATTTCTGCAATAGCAGATTTTGACACAGTGGCCCTGGGGTCTGCATCAGGGGACCAAACTGTGCTGAATGGAATACAAATATGACGACTGCCCATCATGTCTGAATGACAAACAGGAACAAGTGATCTTGGTGTCCGTCCAGGGTCTCCACTTCCACCGATTCGTCGTTCACATAGATGAACCATCCACTGTGCAGCGCCGATTCAAACTTGCGCTGCTTGGACGAGTCAGCCTTCATGTAGAAGACGAACGACAGCGTGCTCTCGTCGTTTTTGGAGATGTCTCTCAGCCTCTTCTTATCGCATGTCTGCATAGACAAATGGGGCAATCCATACGAGAGAGGAAAGGCTGTTTAAACGTTGCGGGGAAAAATTCTGTTGTCAAGTCCCTTTAGCAAAAAAAACCCCAAAACAAAACAAAGCAGTATACCTTGTTTTGCGATGTACTGTATATGCAAAGCTTGACGGTGGCCTTTAATCTTCCTTTAAGGCATGCACTTACATGACGATTTGGTGACGTCAAAACCGTCACAGAATCATATGTGATGATGCTACGACAGTAAGCTGGGACGTCATCTTCCACACTCCAAAACGATAGAAGGGGGCAACATGACCAGAAATTATTCAGCAGGTCACTGCTATATGTGGCTGGCTTCAGTATAGGTCGTAAACTGCTACGTTCGCAGCACTTATTGCTGACGTACTCTGCTCCATTGCTAGTCTCTTCCAATTATAAACTAGCTTGCGTCACAGTTCTTCAAACATGGAGCCCAAAGACCTTGATTGCCCCCTAGTGGCTGAAGTATAGGTTTAGGTATATTCAGTAGAGGTCATAAACCTATCCCCCATGTTGGTGGACAGAACTTAGACCAAAGTATAACATAAAAGTGCTATCAGTAATTTTGTAGTTTTCTTTTTTTTTTTTTTTAACCAAAAACATCAGTTTAGGTAGATGATATCACACTGATAAATTAATAATTTTATGCTACAGAGAGGCAGAGGCACTTGTTGTTCAGCAGTAACCCTGCGAGCTTTATTCAGTGGCTCCACTTTCTGACGGCTACTGTGCAAACTCCAGCTCAAAGCAGGATGGCAGCATCTATGTCCAGGATATTCCGGTTTCATTTTGAAAAGCTTGATGAAGTGGAGGCACTTTGTCCAGATTGGAATGCTAATTCTATGGTCTCCTCTGCTCTCAGTGGCAGCCGCACCTCGCCAGCTCTCTCTCAACAAGTTCTCCTCTTAAGGAGCCATGGTAGGTGTATGAGCCCCATTATGTTCCCACTGTTCACATGGACCTCCAGAGAAAGATCTAAGTGGAGCCGTGGCAGCTCCACGTTCCAGTGAACAATATTCCCCCTTGACGAGAGTGGCATCACAAGACAGGATGGACGTTCCTCCGTTACCTTGTTAGCGCCACAAATTGTAAATTGAATGTCTTAATTGAAATCAATAAATTAAAAGCCTTTAAATGTCACTGTGCATTCACAAATTCACTCACTCATTAATAGTTAATACCTCCACTTGCAGTAGCACCCTTTCTCCTGTCTTGAAGCATCTGAGGAAGCAGTCAGACCCTGTGAAGTTCAGGACCACTGGGACTCCTCTGACAGCTTTGTCCATAATGTTTGACTTGTAGTAGTAGATGGTCATCTTCTCTGAATGTTAAGACAGAATTTTACAATTCAGGTGACCTGACCGAAAAAACATCACATGTGAAGTTCTTAATAATGAAATTTAAGGGACTAAAGATGGATAAATTAAGTGAAAACTAATTCTGTAATCCAAATTATTCCGGCAATTAGTACAAGCTGCACGGAATGGCAGACCTGGATTTGGTGACATGTAGAGGGTTTTTGGTGAACAGATTCCTCTGACATATTGGTTGGTGGCTACATGTTCAATCGCAGCTTTCAGTGCTTGTTCGTATCTGAAACTGCCACCTCCTCTCGGAACTGAAAGAGGATGTAGATCATAATCACAATTTGTAAGGAAGAAGAACAAGCGGCTGATGGCGAAGCTGTATGAGAAGAGAGGAGGATTTTCTCACCAAGCGTCACTGTGCTGGACTCTGACACCATCACGATGTCATTTAAGGTACATCCTGTCCCATGACATTCATGACAGGGGCTCCCTTTGTTGCATCCTCTCCCTCTCACCACAGAGGTGGTGGTTTTCACCATGGAAACAATGATCAGATCCTTCATTTCCGCCTCTTTTCCTTGGCAAATATCCGGCTCCGTTTCCCCGCCGTCTGGCCTCCTCTCACTCTTGTCCAAGTCTTCCTCTTTCACCATTTCCATGGTGAAATTTAGGATTGTTTTCTCTTTGGAGACGGGCTGAAAAGTCTCCTCGGACGCAAAGGACGGCTCGGAGTACACTTTCATCCCGCCTGACTTGTGTACTGTCTAAACACGGGGCGGAAGATCGCAGTTGGGAGACAGAAACAGGCGTGCGGTCAGACAGCGTTGCCTCTGTTTGTACCACCTTTAAGCGCTTTAATGGACTGGACACACGCTAAGGCTGTGACGTGTGTGCGCTTCCCCTGACGATGGCGTGTCAGGTTGAGCGACTTCATCCAGTTAATAATCCAACATGACACACAACACAGCAGTCGGGAGAACGTCAGCAAAGCTGCACTACTTCCGTTCATCACAATCTTGATTATGACAAAAAATATTTGGAAAACGATCCATTAAAAAATTTGTTTTGAATGCATCAGCCACAATTCTAAAATTCACGTAATACTGCACGTAATACTTTTCCTTTTTCATTTTCTTTTTTTAATAATTTTTTTTTCTCCAATAAGTGGTTGATCAGAATTTGAACATATAGCCAAAAAATATTTTGTGTCAATGCCTAATATGGAACAACACTGCATACGTCCATGGAATTATCTTTTTTTTCTCTTTATTATATCGAGTTAAGAGTAAAATTTGGATGGTCATCTATAGTTGCATCTGTGTGATAGACTATATACAATAAAAAATACTCATGCAATGAATGCTGAACCACTGTTCAGCAAAAATGGGTAGGAATATTTAAGCCTATACTTCCTATTCCTTTTGTGAACGTGATTGATTTATGTTGCTGAAGTACGGTTTATTGAGTTATTATCGAGGTTTGTGGTGCGTTGCATTGTTTTGGGTCGGCTTCGTTCTCATGTTCGAAATAATGAATGTCATCATCATCATCATCGTAAACATCCTGGAGATACTGTGACTGGGGTTCATCATCAAGCTGGAGCAGAGTTTAGACACAGAAACTCTACCTCCGACGTGCGAGGCCGTGTGAGCGCGTGAACTCACCAGCATTGGATTACCGCCAGCGATCACCCGCGCAAACTCCTCGGGCGTTAGGCTGTGCACGTCCTTGCCATTTATCTGAATCAGCTTGTCTCCCTTCCTAACAAACACACACAGTACACGAATGAATGATGAGGAATCAGTGAACCACTCAGCCAGCTGCCACACCTTTCTAATACGGCACGTTAGAGGTTTAAACTTTATTCATCTCAAAAAAAAAAAAAAAATCATTTCAACGCTGAAGTGTATAATGAAGAACACTGTTTTTGTTTGTGGACAGTTAATATGCGACATAACACACCTGCCTGTCTCATTTGGTATTTTATAAGAAGTAAAACAGCATCAGAAATGCAGAAGCAAAAAGCAGACACTCACCTCTGTTATCATACTTTCTATACTTAATGTATTTAACCTAGGCTGAAAACCAATATAGAGCTGGTCAGCTGTGAAAGAACTTTATATAATGTTTTCAACTGCTTTGCAAATTCTGTGTGAAATTAAAAGATAGTTAACAAAGAGTTACCCAATCTACGAAAGGCAACCAACAAATAGTTTTAGATTTCTAATAAAGGAGTATAGTTTTTAATGGTAATAGCATTAATACTGTAACCACGTATTTTCTGATATGTTTTTTTTTCTTCACTGATAGTAGAGAGTAGAGGAGAAAAACCCGTACTCTGTTTCCCGGTGTCTAATGTGATGCCTTCAGTCCAAACGTCTCCAATTCTTTGATCAGCAAATTTCATCTTTGACTTATAAATTGATTGCTTATCATAAATACTGAATCATTTCAAGTCTTATGAACATGAGTAGACACCATCGCTCACTCTTACAAAGGGATCTTTTTTGAAGCATTTATATTTGGCTTGCTGGATTACGTATCTTTTTAAACTTTTTATTTGGTTTTCTGTAACAGACGACTACAGAACACAAAACGGGAAAAGAAGGGAGTCTCTCTGACTTCTCTTTTTAAATCAGAGCATCCTTTTTGGGCATCACAGCTCAGTTTTTTTTTTAAGTATATGACTACTTTTGCCATTTATTTTGAGAGAGTATTTTTCTTTTCTTTTGTTTATTTTGATTCTTCGTTCTATGCTTCTACTTCTTCCCAGTCCCTTATCAGTAAGCAAGGCTGATTAGGGATTGGGTAGGCTGATTTCTTACTGGATATCTTTTAAACATGCATTAAAAATCATTTAATCACTTCCATGAGAATCTATAACTTTTGATCTGCAGACAAAAAATATAGATCATTTTGGCATTTACCTGATAAACCGTCCTCCGTTGGCCAACTTTTCTTTAAAGGTATTTTCCACCTCATACTGGTGCCTCCCTTCGTTGAACTGATGAACGATCAGCACGCTTCCTCTCACAAGAGAATCCTGTCGGGTGAAAATTCATTAATTTCTTCGAATGCGGACCGTCAGCCAGCGTATGTGCCGATCTCTTCATGAAACAGTGTTTCATGTTACAAAAAAAGTCAAGACTTTTTTTTTCTTCTTTTTTTTTACTCACCTGCAAATCCATGAAGCTGACAGGGTCCACAGCCAAAGACTGACATCAACACCAAAGACACCAAGGATCTTTCTAAGCCGCTCATGTCTGTTTGCTTCTGCTTAATAGGAGCAGAAGAGGAAGTGGGAATGACTGGTTACTCACGCAGGCTTTGACAGGGAACTGATGTGAGATGAGGAAGTGGCAAATGTAAATGAAAGGGTAAACGGCTTATGATTGTATTCAAATATATCAAATTTTGCGAGCAAAATGGGGCCGTAGCGCCGCTACAAAACAGCAGCACAAATGTAACTCATGAGAGACAGCAAATAAACAATGTCAGCCGAGCCTCCTTAAAACTTCTAGACGTGCCATCCGACTCCGTCCGCGCGCAGCGGTGTCACTGTCAACAGTGAGAAAACACCTAATTCTGCTGGGAGAAAAAGAGGAAGTAACAAACCTTTTTTGATGATTACTTCCCATGTTTCACTGAAGCGATCTGTAAACAGTTCCATCTATTGTAAACCATGAAAATCTGCGGTTCATCATATGGCTGTTAAATTGCTATCAGTTGGTCAATTTGTCAAAATTTGGTGTCACATCGTCTCCGCCGTAGATTATGAGTAGTGTTATTAAAGAGGAAACGCACCTTTAATCCCTCATTCACCGATAATAGATTGAGCCGCTGTGTGAATGAGACCGCTTTGAATGAGTCCCTACTCTTTACTCTTATCTGAGACTTTATTGCCTAATGGAACTCAATTTATACATTGTTTACTTTTATACATGAGTTTCTGCCTGAGTTCATTCCTCTGCTAAGCGAACATAAAGAACACAAAGAGGCGATTTAGCACTCTCACTTTTGTAAATTGGAAAAAAGTTCTATGACAGTGTCCACTGATTTGTTTATTTCCAAAACTTTGAAGCCCATCATGTGGGCCTTTGGTGGTGATATACTTGCAATGTTGTCATGATTAAATAGTAATGATGAGGATGGGAGTGATGAACACAGCATCGACAGGAAGAAAAGAAATCTGGCGGCGACTGTGTTTTTATTCATGAGCTGTAATAATTCATCTATCACTTGTAACAGATCAAATGCCAATTGTTGAAAAACTGATTAAAAAGTGTGTCATTTTATCAAATACTAACATGCCAACAAACTTACGTGAGATGGTCAATGTAGTAAATATGACTTTCCAAACAAAAGCATGACTCATTGGCTCAATGCACCAATGTGCCTCAGTGCAGATACATGCTAGATTGTTCGTAGTGAATTTTAAAGTCACCTTTTTAAGGACCTGGCGCACAAAAATATACTCATGATTGCTTTGCATCTGAACTGAATAATTACAATATCACCTGAAAATTAGACTTACCTGATTAAGCAGCGAAACTATTGCATTATTGCATCAGTTTGTGTGCACGCAGTTGCAGAACTATGTGTTACTAAATTTATATCTGGACTCATTCTTTCTATAGTTGTGAGTAGAGTGACTGACAGAACTGAATCCTTAGCCTCTTGGGCAAACCTTGGCCCTCACATCGGAACGCATAGCTCCCACAATAAACTGAACCTGAACCCACAACTCTAAAACTAAGCTTCATCAGTCCTTTAAAGTTGTGACGACTGAGCCAAAATGGCCCCAGAGTTTAGAGACGTCCCCGGGTAAGCTGGAGGGACATATACACAGAAGCTATTTCCAGCGTTGCCTCGTCGGGCCAAGTCTAGCTAAATCTGTAGACGCTGAGGTGGATTGAGTTACAAGCGAGACACATGCCACTGTTGTAAAGTTTCAGGTCCACCACCAACCACCACCAACCACCACCTTCCACTGCAACACGCCGCTGTTGAGACACGGACCACGTTCCCACTACTCCAGAGGCTGGCACGAGTTGCCGACCCAAACTCAACCAGGTACGGGGATGAACCAAACATACAGTGTAATACGCTGCATGACACGCCTGCCTGACTACCGAGGAAAGTTTTCGTTATTGCGCCAGTGTGTTGAGCAATGTGTTGTTTAGAGCTAGTCTCGGAAGACGTCACCGAAACGCTTTGATGAAGCCTGAACTTTTTGAAAACATTTTTTTAAATAGAACGTTTTAATCTGAACATGCATTGTAGGAAAAGATTAGGAAACTATCCGTTTCTCTGAAGTGCTGTAACTATGTTCCAAAGCCTGTATTCAACGACAGACAACTCATAGCAAACATATTCGAACCATTTTTAACCCTCTATTGAGTGAGACATGTTGCAGTTGAAGATCCTCACCGATAGTTGTGTATGTTGTACTACTCTTGTTTGGTCTTGGTCTCAAAACCATCCTCAACTTGAGACTTTAAGTTTTCATTTCCAGCACAAATTTCAAGTAAAAACAAAAAAACTGTAGAATTCAATATCAGTCTCTTTAAAATGGACTGTTTTCTAGGTTTCAGTTCTGCCTTGGTCAAAACTTTTCCCACATCCCACATTCTCAGTCTTGACTCAGACTTGACCCTTTTAGGATTCATCTTTATTTGGACTTAGGTGGTGTCGCCCCATCACTAATAAGTCACTGCAAAAATAAGCACGTGCTGAGATGGTTGCACTAGCCTGCCTATGGTTGTTGCTGAGGCGTGTCACTGTCCTGCATTGTCAGATGGTGACACTGGACGTGTTGATAATCGGGGGTGGGCCCCACGCCTTGACCCTGGCCAGCCTGCTATCACACCCTGATCGGAACTCAGGACGGGACTCCCTCCTCGCCATGTCCCACTCAGACTCTCCAAAACTTTGGACAAACCCAGAAAAATCCAACAACAAAAAACGCAGTGGCAAGAAGAAGAGGACGACGACGAGGACAACAACGACCTGTACAGTGTGTTTCTTACTGCCTACATCATAATTATGATGTCGTTATATAGTGACAGAATATACTGTCAATATCAAAAGTCATAAGTTTGACAAAGTGGCAAACAGAGAATTTACATGAAATAATATTAGTTTATGATGATGTTAATTTTGACATTCGACTATATTCATTTTGCACTGCAGCTACAGTCTTACATTTCTGGCAGGAACAAGCTGCAAGATGCTTAATACAACGTAACAGAAATGTTAAGACGCGCCGCTGTCGTTGCTATGTATTTTTTACACGTACATAAAAAAATCATCAAGACATTTTTTTTTTTTTTCACATTTCAAGCATGTGCGGGTTTGTGATTAGTCTCCGCAGACTCGACAGCGGAGGAACAGCCAGCCAAGTCAACAGTATCAGAGGCAGTGATTTTCCCACCGCTCAGTCTCCGGGTGGTTGATTCCTATGGAGAGTGGGCTGCTTTGTGGGAGAGCCAGTTCACGGCTCTACACATTCCTCACCTGCGCTCACACACACTGGTGCACACAGACCCTCTAAACAAGGTGAGAGCACAAACAACTTCCCCTGATTTAGAAAAACAGGGAAGGTACTTTTCAGTATGAATGAAAATGTGTGTGTGCGTGTGCGTGTGTATGTGTGTGCGCGCGTGTGGCAGAACGCACTGCAGGACTTTGTTTTAGAGTACAATCGTGCGGCGGAGCTTCACAGTCTTCCAGACCAGGTTTATATTCTGGATGAAAACGCTTTCTTCAATGACATGCGGCTTGGCAAGAAAGAGCGAAAACGTCTAAACATCACCTCAACGCTCAAGAACACTTTGTCCTTCAGTCTGCCAGGAACCAAACTCAGTGTGGATTTCTTTAAACACCAGGTCTGACAGTGTGTGTGTCCTGTGCATGAATTGCCGAAAGTAATATGCCTTGGAGGCAGTTAATTACATTTGTCCTGCTTGAACTGTTTGCTGTAACCCCTTATGTTTTTTTTTAGTTGTCGCGGTTAACTTGGCATCCATGTTTTCACAGTAAATAAAGCATGAAACCTTGCATCCCAGTAAGTAGTTTCTCATTTGTTTCAGCTTTTTCCATGATAATCTCATTCAGTTTTGCCGGAATATAAGTCATCTTTGAGATACATGTCGATGCAGGGTTGCAAATGCATGACATTTACGGCAAGATGTTGGTGCATTTCTGTCTTTCGCTGGCGCGTAAGTCTAAGATGTGCAGCATGAGGTATATGAGCCAAGAACTGCTGTTTCAGTGGATGAATCTGAACATGCAGGTGGAGAGATACGACTTGGACAAGATACTTGTGAAGGGAACAGTGGCGCAGATCATCCCTGTTACTGAAGACGAGAGAGGGAGCGAAGAGGGCATGGCGAAGGACAGTGAAAGGGAGGGCCAGCCCATGAGAGTGACGGACAAAAAAGAGGGGACCAGGAAGAGAGTGAAACATTTCGAGGTGCACCTTCAGGACGGCATCATCCTCAAAGCCCGCCATGTTGTTATGGCAACAGGTCCAACCCGAGCCCAGATGGCAAACATCCCCTCATGGGTAGCAAGCATCGGCGAGAGCTACCCAGAGGAGCGCTTGCAGCACACTGTGCGCCTCATGCACCATCTGACAACTGCTCAGCAAAAACTCAAAGAAACAGATTGCCGGGGACAGAAGGAACGTTTTCCCACACAAGGTAAGTCTGATTCCCTTTGAGGATTATGTAAGATCATGTTATCTCAGAAGAGCATTGCTGGGAAAGAATGTTTTAACAGTTGTCCAAGTGGGGAGCAGATAATCGGTAAATGCGTTCATTTATTGCAGATAATATGGCAGAATATCCATTGTTAAATGGCTCATATCCCCACGCCAGTACAAGCAGTGTATATGTGTGTGTAGGACTGGGCATCGTGTGCGAGAGAGGGCAGAGAGTAATGGTGGTGGGCGGAGGTCTGACCAGCGCCCACGTCGTCTCAATTGCCTTGCAGCAGGGCGCCAGTCACGTGACATGGGTCATGAGGAAGCACCTACAGGTCTTTCAGCATGCAACTGCATGGCCAACCACAAGGAAATACAGCAGGTCGTCCGCCTCCGCCGCGCATACGAGTCTTCTTTGCTTCTCCTACAGTTAAAACAGTTCGATGTGGGTGACGTGGAGAGCCTGGTGGGCCGTTACTCCCACGTGGAGCACGGCATCAAGATGGACGGCCAGGCCTACCTGAGACAGTTCTATAATGAGAGGAGTTTTCACAAACGGCTGGCTATGATTCGCCAGGCGAGGAAAGGAGGCGCCGTCACTCCGGAGGCCTACATCCACCTACAGCCATCCATACTGAAAGGGCAGGTGGATGTTAAGACATACTGTCAGGTAAGGCTGCCTGTGCCGCCCATCGGATGTTGGCGGTAAGGTGAATTGACATGAGATCACGTTGGTTTCGATGCAATGTCGCACGCAAATCCGGCCCGACGTTCCAAAGGTGGTACTCATAAGGATCGGGTCACATGGAACTGATATAACGCCTTTTATTGGTCAGCTAGAGTTTAGCCTTAGCAGCTCATGTTGCTTGCTCTCATGCACCAGCATATCTGACTCTGACCTTATCTGTAGACCTGCCGCCCGCCTCTGTCCTCTGAGATGGAACGCTCAGGACAGCTTGACCCTTGACATAATATGCTGCGCTTTAATAGATTTATACTTGTTAACTGTTCCATGGCTGGAAGGTGCAAATAAGTTATATATGGGATATGTCTAAGGGGTCAATATATTGATGGGCCTTTATAGAATTACATGACAGCATTAAAGATGAGATAAGGTGAGGTGGGAGGGGTGAGATTAGGTGCCGAAAAATCACAAAAGTATGTAATGGACATTAATGTACAAGTGAAGGATGTAAACATTCCAGCCAGGAAGGATGCGAGATAAAATAAAAATGAGATGAGGTCGAGTGCAATTTGAAGAGATGAGGACAGTCGAGGCGAGATTGCATCATATAAGGTGAGGTGAGATTAGGCGAGGCGAGATAGATGAGATGAAGCAATAACAGATAAAGCGAGGTGCAATGAGCTGACGTCAGCTGTGGCGAGAAGTGATGACTTGGGTTAGATGAGATTGGATGAGGCAAAATTAAATGATATGGCATGCGATAAAGTGGCAGGAGATGAGCGGTCATGGGGGCGGGTACGTGGAGCTGAGCTATGATGACGAGGTGGGACCGTGTTGTCACATGATGTGTAACGCAATCAAATGCGCAGGAACTTGTGCGACTTACCAGGTGAGCGAGGCCAGCTGGTGCTACAGGAACCAAACCTGGAGTCTCTCCCTCAGCACCGGAGACCACTGGACTGGAGACAGGATCTGGCTCGCCACCGGCTGTAAACTTGATGTCAAACAGGATCCGCTGCTCTCTGAGGTGATGAGGGAATTCCCCATTCAGGTAAGCTCGACGGTAAACATGAGGACATCTGGACAGAGGAACAAAAGAAAGTTGGCTTCATCATAAAAAATAAAAAAAAAAAGAAAATTGATGGAAAGCCTGTGAGCTAATGAAATCAACCCTTGATCTCTGTTTTCAAGTCGGGCAAAACAGTATGAGAGGACGCATGAAACGTGTCCGGTTTGTCCCCATGCAGGTGATCGATGGCTGGCCGTGCATATCAGAGAGCTTACAGTGGGCAGAAGGGTGCCCCATCTATCTGATGGGACAGTACACTGCTCTCCAGGTACGGATTTGGTGTACAAAACGAAATCTTTCTCAGGGACACTATCCCATAACTTGATTACTGACACCCCCCACCACCACCCCTCCACGCCCCGCACACACAGGTTGGACCTCACGCAGTCAACCTGGCTGGTGGACAGGCAGCCAGCATGAGAATTGCCAGGCACATCTTTCGCCACCAGAGACGAAGCGATGCGGACGCGACAGACCTGACCGGAGCCAAATCGAAAACTGAAGACTACATTCAGCACATGCAGGGGCTTTTATGGCTGTAAGCCTCAAATCCACCACAGGGACCTGAACTTCATCTGTCCATTCCTGATCATCCGTGTTCAAGTGGGGCTTACAACAAGCTTTGAACAAACACAAACACTCCGAAACATATGCCCCTTTCCCACTAACATCCTGAGGAACTTTTATTTCCAGGAATTTATATACCCGGGTTAAAATGAATTGCTGGTAATCTGCGTGGTTTGTGTTTCCACCAGACCATGAAGTTCTAGAGAATTTAGTCAAATCAGGCTGATGATGTAAGGGAAACTGCACTCCACCACTACACTTTATAGACATAGTCCTGGTTAAACCCTAAAACCCCACAGATTGGCACTACCTGCATGAAACTTATACAGTACTTATACTGTACTTAAATTTTGATGCCATGCAAACGAGCAGACAGATATTAGGCCAGAATTATTTCATAAAAAGTTAATGAAAAACAAAAGGTGAAAAACAAGGACACAGTCAGTAAAGACTCTGGGCTTCTGACCGAGTGTCGGGACAAGCCGTTCCAAGACTCCCTTCTGGTCCTGCCGTCTTGAGTTGTCGCGTCCCCTGAGAAGTCGCGACCCCCTCAGGGTCGAGGGAAAGTTTTTCGCGGGCAATGTTGGTGGAAACGCTCGGAAGTTTTTCAAAAGCCCGGGTAAATGAAAGAAAGTTCCTGAGGTGGGAAAGGGGCTATACATTTTGGGAGACTTCAACTATGCAGTATAAAATTGACACATATCTGTCTTTAGAGGCCCCATTACTAATTGTAAATTAAAAAAAACCAACAACATAATAATAATAAACTGGTATAAGGAAATATTTTGCTTTATTTGAATACAAAACACTGACTTGGTTGCCGTACATCATTTTGTGTACATGTTTCTCGCCTTGCCTAAGTTAGTGTCCCGCTCCTGCTTTACTGAATGTTTGTGGTTCTATAAGTAAAGCTGACTTGACCATTAAAAGTGTCAGGTCTTACTGGCTTGTGCCTTTCCAAAAAAAAAAAGAAAGAAAGAAAAAGACCACTAGCTAGTTTCCTTTTGATTTGCAAAGAGACTAATGTGCTAATGCTCGGGGCTGTTAGCCTTTAGCGCCTGATTTGGGAAGAAGGGATTAGCCACGCCCCCGCACGTCACTTCCGCTGTTTGTTTACCTGACTGAGGAGCGGAAGCGGCTCCAGTCACGGCCGCGCTCACTGAACTCCCACCCTGCATACAGTTAAAGCATCAGGTGCGTGGACTGGCAATCGCAGCTTAAGGTAGGGGGGGTGGGGGTGGGAGCTGTGTCCGGAAACTGTCAGGAAACCGGCTCGGCTGCGAAAGTCCGCAGGCACGTTCTATAGCGGCCGGCCGGCCGCCTGACGCGCCGTGTTTCGTTGTGTGACGTCGGCGCTGGCGGGCGACGCGCGGCTCGGGCTTCCACGCGTTCCGAGCGCGGCCAGCGACGGGCGCATGCGAAGGGGAGGACCGGAGGAAACTGACGTCACGACAGCGAAACCGCGGGGCTCGGCAGCCGGTCGGCCGATGGACCAACCAGCTGACCGCTCAGCCGCTCGCGGTACTTTCTGCCTCGTCAGCAGCGACTGGGAAACCCCAGTGGACCATTTCCTGCTAACTTGCCTCACCGCCAATATTTTCATTCAGTAGCATGCATTCGAATAACCCGTCCAGCTGTATGACTTTTAATCCGAATTTCGCCATAAACATTTTTTTTTTGCTATGAGCCAGGATTGTCCTCGAGAGATTCATGGAATTATGAAGTTGATTAAAATGATTTGAAGATGAACATGAATGTTTTGTTTCATCTGTATCATTCAGCATCCTTTGAAATTTGATCACTGGGTATAGCCGAGCTGAATTTCAATCGAGGCCATGCTGGGTTTCAATTTGAGTTGGAAAATTGATTGATGGATAATAATTTTTTTTTTTTTTTTTGCCATGCATGTCTCAATTGTGCTGTATTGAGCTCTGGATCACAGAGACGATGAGAAAAATGTCAAAGGCCGGACGATCTAAAGAACATTATTCGGAAACAGTTTAAAGAGATTTGTCGAACGAGGACGAACGCGCCGCCTCGTTGTCCATTTTGATTCGGTTTTATTTGAATTGGGCCTTTCAAAAATAAAGCACAGCTCATGTTTAGTCGTGACAGGTCGTCCTCTTGCCAGCACGATGAGCGTGAGGAAAGTGGAAAGAACGGTTCTGAGCGTGGAGCAGTCGGAGGGAGTCGGCGCTCGTGTCCGCAGGAGCATCGGCAGGAGGGAGGTGAGCGGGCCTAAATGTCAAACTCTTTGTGGCCTGTTGCATTTCATAGAGCCCCAAAATAGTTGGAAGAAATACTGGCCTTTTTAAAGAAAAAAAAATGTTGTACACATGTGATCTCCAGCTGAGGAACCTGGACCCCTTTCTGATGCTGGATGAGTTTAGAGTGAGCAAGCCGGCCGGTTTTCCAGACCACCCGCACAGAGGGTTTGAGACGGTAAGAGAGACCTGGCGATGTTTCCTGTGAAGTGTGGCGGGTAAACTACTCAAAGCGCAGGAAGCGGGAGGGCGTCAAACGCAAAAAAACCCATTTTAAAGAGGTTGCTGAAGGAATTGAAGTTTGTCATCACTCAGTTCAGGGCATTCATTAGAAATCCACCACACTGCGTCAGGGTCTGAATTTGCCGGCTTCCTTGCGCGTAGTGTGGCAGAAAGGTAAGACAAGAGAACAGCCCCTTACCCCCTGAAAGGAAAGGGAAACGGAAAAGTTGAGTGTACAAACTGGTGACACCTGCGGGCCGGAGGGGAGAGAAACTACTGACACAAACAGCAGGGAGCGGAACGGAGAGGAGTGAGAGGGACAAAGAGAAGAAATCCAGGTTCATCCAAAACTGCCTGCTAATTCAAGAGAGAGTGTGAAATAAATATTGTAAAAAAAAAAAGAAAAAAAAAGGGTGCAACAGGAAAAAGAGGACCAGCTGGATTCACTGGAGGACTCTGGAAACCCATGGCCGGAGAAGGATCCCATTTGCCCTTATACTTGGACCCCATACCTGCCTGGGCTGGAGGAAAACCCCCAAATAGAGCAAAGTACTGACCATCAATCTCCAGGCGTCACCGGTGTCCCTTTAAAGCCAGAACACCCAACTCCCCCCATCCACGTACACACCCTTACACACGTGGAACTGAAACTGAACTGGACTCACTCACGCACGCACGGACACACACACACACACACACACGCACCCGCACACACACACGCACACACACAAAAAAAACAACAGGTAGCAGCAAAAGAAGCACAGATGAAACTGGCTTTCGTAACACATAAAACTGACATTTTATTGCTCGCAATAAGCATAAAACAAACAAAAAAATAAAAGGACTGAGGGGGTAGAGCATGAAAACCTGAGGTAACCTGAGTTAAGATGAAAAATTGGAGGACAAATTAAACTCTGCTGAATCAGTGGTTTTACATGTACATCATTTTCTTAGATATAATGTCCACTGACATTTTGCCCTAAAATAGAAATCCAGGCTTCTTGTGAGCGACAAACACACACATCCATGCACGCGCAGCTGTACGCTCCATATGTTTTGTCTATCTGTGAGCACGACGGAAAAACTTTAACCCCGTTTAGTCTGCAGGCCACCAACCAGTGGCCTTTAAGTTGCTGTTGTCACAAACACGCACACACTCACATACAAACACACACACACACACGCACACACGTATATATATACATATATATAGACACACACACAAACACAGGCTTGTTATCCAAGCATCTCTTTGTTGTGACTAGCATCGGTCCACACAGACAGACAGACTTGATGGACTAAAAGCCTGTTAATGAGCTGTCACTCAAACAGCAGGCTAATGCAGAACAGGTCTGGACTGTCAGTCACAGGCAAGGACACACACACACACACACACACACACACACACACACACACACACCCACACGCACACCCACACGCACACACTCAGTTCATTGACGATGAGGAGGAGGAGAAGAAAGACTAAACTGGCAGTGGAGATGATGATAATACCCATATTGGCAGTGATTGCATTATCTGTATATGCAACAGTTTTCTCATAGAAAGCCTGCTTTGCGCCATTTATGACTGAATCAAAGGCCTTTTGGACACACGTCCATCTGATCTGTCATCTGATACAGTTTCTATAAGACCAAAGTCTACCAAGTGAAGCAACATTAGAGCAGACTGAGGAGCAGCCAAGGATCACAGGTCTAAAAGACTTGGAAAAATTCTGTTTCTATAATCCATCCAATTTTTAATATGTTAAAGGCGCAGTGCGAGATGTGGCTGCAGGGTCTATTGCCCGCTACTTCCTACTTCCTGTCTGTCCAGACCGTGGCCTATTGGGGTCAGAAGAGACTGAAGAGTGCCAGATCCCAAATTGTCTTCACCACAATCACTCAAGCAGGTAAGAAAAATACATAGGGCTGGGTGATAAAAGTGTATTTCAAAATCTCTTAACACACAAGTGTAAACCCGAGCGCGCTCTGAGGCATGAGCGGGTGATTTTTTTTAATCTCCGCATGCAAATTGGTGAGAGGGCTGAGGTTTTCTGTAGCGTCCCACCTGTCCATCCTGTCAAAGGTGACCAGTCTTTGCGGTCAATGCAGCTGCCAGCAAGAAAACATTTCCCTCATGGCCTGCTTATGAAATTTCATGGTTGCTCTTTGAGCTGTTCAAATCTCCTGTTTTCACCTTTGCCTGAATGCAAATCCCTCTCAGCAGTCTGGATGACCATCACTTTTTTTTTGTCAATTCAGTTACCGATAAATCTCCAGTGGTCCTGCAGTAGTTCCAAATGTAGACGCTTTTGTGTTCCTGGGAGACAAATGATCTCATAAGATCACCCATGAACCAGAGTTGACAGTGGTGGTAAATTTGAAGACTGTGACCTTGAACTTTGACCTATGACAACCAAAATGTAACCAGTTCGTGCCTGCGCCCGAGTTAGCACATCTGCCGAATTCGAAGACTTTCTCTTGTGGCATTCCCGAGAAATCGCATTCACAAGATGGACAGACGTACGTTTGCACGGACGTAACTACGGACGTAACTACGGACCTTTGATAGACTCCATTTCATATTTTTTGAGCACTGAATAACTTGCGTCTGTCATTGATACATCTTGTCTACGCGGTGCGCAGCGCTCATTTGCAAACAGCCGCACGCATCGCTGAGTTAATGATTTTCCTGTTCGCTCGGAGCGTTCACCGCCTGTCAGCATATTCTGCCGACTAGCAGCTGCGCGTTTTTGAACGCGGCGAAACACACAGAGTACAAAGGGAAGCGATGATGTTAACGGTCGTCCAGGCAACAGAGGCATTTATAGGTGACCCGTCGGCCAGCCCGGCAGAGGATTATGGCCAGCTGCAGCTCAGTTATCAAAACCACATACCAACAATTTTATATGGAACACATCACCATTTAGATTTTATACCTATTAATATTTGACTCCGTTTAATGAGGGTCACTTAGGTCAGATGAAGCCAATTAGCGTGAAAGCTCGTTACCAGCTGCACCCTCACCACTACTGTATGATGTTCTTGGCGCAATGTAACACATGAATCAATTCCATATGCTATACGACTCCTGCAGAAATGCTGCTCACGTGTGGAGGGGCTGAAGAAGCACGCACATAAATAGTGACTTCTTCAGTTCGCATGTGGTTGGATGAAACTCTCTGGCCGCATAATGTTGAATATTGAACTTTATTCAAGCATGAAATTATTTGATATATGTGAGCTTTGACTTTTAAAGGTTTTTTTTATTACCGCTGTTTTTTTTATTATTATTATTTCAAAGAAGATCTTCAAATGAGTCAAATGTTGTAATGTTAATACCTCTCATATTTTTTTTCCTCCCCGCTCATTTTGGCTCCATCAAAGGAGAAGACTTCTCCAATGAGCTCCCCTCCTCATCCTCATCTACCTCATCCCGTCATTCAACTCCTTCCCTCTCATCCTCCTCCCCATCTTCCTCTGAAATCCCCTTCTTCTCCTCCCTCCCTCACTCTGAAACCCCCTCTAACCCCGACATCCCAGTCGACCTTCGCCTGGAGGTTGCCGCCCCACACTATCACAATAATCAGCTGCAGGTCAAGGTGTTCTGGAAGTGGTCACACCACGGTGAGTTCACACCCCCAGAGAAGACGAGAAAAACCTATAATGGCGATGTACTTTATATTTACTGGACGTGCTTGAGACGCCGACTTTGCTCAGATAATTCTCACATTGCCATATTTAATTGACTCAATTGGTGACATCACCAACAACCAGGCAATAGCAGATATATGTATAATTGAAACACATTTAAATTTGGTGACCGCATTCAAGGCATTAAAATCAAGGCTTTAGAAATTTTTATATTATGCATAAAGTATAGAAATACAAGTGCTTTTCACTTTTTTTTAATTAGAGCTTGGGCCCTTAAAGGCCAGGGAGGGAGAGAGGAAGGGAGACACGGGGCTTTACTGTGACCCTGTCTTTATCATAAATTCATCATGAAACATGATACTCAACGATAATGTTGTGGTTACATCTGTGTAACTGACTTGATTTATGCCCAAATTCTAGCATCTTTAGAGGGCACTATGTTTAAATAAAAAGATGTTTTTTTTATTTTTTTTACTTGAAATGATGCAGAGAAAGCAGAAACTGCTGGCAGCCTGAGAGGTAGAACCCAGGGTAGAGAACAAGGCGCAGCAACTCTCCCATGTGGAGATTTTGGCAGTAGGACGATAAAACGACAATCAGATCTGAAAGTACAAAAGTGGGCTTCCAAAAGATGATTTTGACGACTCCTTGCTCTTTGTTTGTGTGTGCGTGTGTGTTGTTTTGTTGTATTGCAGCCAGGCCGAAACACCCGGGTCCATACATTTTGCGCTGGCGTCCACATACCTGCAGTACAAACGTTACGAGCACAGAGAGAACAACAACAGTGCAGGTGCATCTACTGTGGCTGATTTGCTACGTGTCAGCGTGTGTTTTGTTGCTCTTTGCATGTTATTGTGTGCGTGTGCGTGTGTGTGTGTGCGCGCGTGTGTGTGTGCGTGCATGCACGCAGTTTTGTCTGGCTGCCATCAAATGTGTATCTTCCAAACGTCACTTTTCTGGGAAATGGCTCTCTGAAACATGGTAGATTTCTGTGCCTGTAATTGTCAATATAACTTAACTTTTTTTTTTTTTTTCAAGTGATAATTTATAGGGATGTAAATCACGAGTTTCATTACAACACTATATTATATTGATTCTTGGGCAACGACATGATATCTGCCAATATCGCATTCTTAAATGATATGATTTTGATTTGATTCAGTGGGCTGCAATGGATATATCAATATTAAACCAATTAAAACTACATTTATATCAACAAAAAACTAGAATATGATTAGAATTTTTTATTTCTCTAGGCAGCTTTTTCCTTATTACTTAAAGTGCCACATGCTCCTTGCAAAACTGTTCAAGATGTGTTTAAGACCCCTAATCATTTCTGTGCCGTAATTGCGATTTAAGCAATTTCTTAACCAGCAGTTTCTGTAACTCAGCCCACCTCCAGCCTTGTGTGACCGGAGTGGACTTACTGTAGCTTGACTAAAAAGCCCAAACCAAAACAAATGAAACAGCGCAACCTGTACAAATGCACTTTATAGCAGGGCTGTAAAATTTAATTGCATGAAAGTTATGCAGCTGTTTTACGCTCAAATGACAGCTTTGAAACCATTTTGACTCGTAAAGCGGGCCGCCGCCTCCTTTGTATTCACTCCACACCTGGAACACCTGTTGCTTCATTACAGTACGGAACCCGGGTCTCCCGCAAGAAGTGCGCAACATCGAGCGGCGCTACATTACATCCCCGCCGGCTTTTAGGTTAGCTTTAACTGCGAGATGAAAATGGATCTAGCAGCAGTAAAACTTAAGTGTCACCTCATCCGGGAACATCCTCTGTCGCTGACTCGTGCCAAAACGATCTCCTTCAAATGGCGTTTCTCTCCTGTTGGAGCAGTGCAGATAGAACAGCGCCGTATCCTGGCCTCTCAGATAGCACCAGAACGTTACGCATCAGCGCCTTGCTTCAGAATTACCTACGTTTGCATGACACGCTGGTAACTGGTGGCACATGTCAAAGTTTGACTGAAAAAAAGGATGTATAGCTAAATGCATAGTGGAACACCCAGCAATAACCACTTACTCTTTATGTCTTACCAAAGTGGAAACACAATGAATCAATGTTAAGACCAAAAGTACTATTTAAAACCCCAAATCACAAAGTTGGGCCGCAAAAGAGAGGAGACTTTCGAAAAAACTGATCTGAGGTCTGCCCACAGCCTTCATCAGCAGGGAGCCCGGCTCACCACTGTTGTCCCACTGGTGACCTCCAGCCTTAAATGATCACAGACGCACTGAGTTGATAAATATCAGTGTGCTGTGTGCAATTTGTTGAGGTCACAGAAAGTGATTTCTGTTCATTGAAGTGCGCGTTTTACGAACGGTTACGCCGTCTCGCGCCAGTCGACGCTGCCAGCCTGCAGATCTGCCAAGAGCCAAGTTTTAAATGGGTGTTTATTTCACCGTGGGTCTAACGAGCTGATCATATTAGAAACAAAAACAGAGCTCATGTGTATGTTTTAAGGAGCTTTAAAAATGCTGTAGGTAGGAGTCGTCAAGCAGCTGTGCATGGTTTATCCTGTGGCGTCTCTTTAAATGCTATTTTTATCCCGAGCCTGACGACATTTTCTTCCTCCAGAGCACCCATCACACCATCACGGGCCTCCTGTTTGCCTGTAAGTACCAGGTCACAGTGGCAGAGAAGACTGGACCAGGGCCAGAGGCGGTTGCCTGGGTTACAACTCCAGCTTGCTCATCCATCAGGATGAGAGGAGGCAAAGCTTTGCCCTGCAACTCGGAGGGTAGGCGTAACTAAACACACATACACATATACACACACACACACATGCAAATGAGGTGATTTTCTGACCTCTGAATACTCTCTGAACACACTTTCGCATTGCATTAGAGGGGCTTCCTACCTTATTTGTGTGGATATGGTATCTCATTTCATGTACTGGACGCTTGTATTTGTATCAGCGTGATTGTACACAAACTCTGTGATCACAGGATTTTATAAACGTCAATTGTCGAGCGCATTTTAGCATGTCAGCGTCATAAAACTCACCGAGAAATTGTTTAGAAAAGCGTTTTGAAAGATGAGGAAAAATATTTTGTGCCCTCTGTTTGTGTCAGAGCGCCCCCCAGTGGGTAGAAAGGTGGTACTGCGCCCAGAACGGCTGACCGCAGACTTCCAACAGGTCAATGGCACCCTGCTCACCATGTTCCGCTGGAGGATGTCCCAGCATGCACTGGACCCGGCAGCTGTTGAGGGCTTCCAGTTCACATGGACGCTGCAGTCCGGAGTCACCACAGCAACGGAGGGCTGGGAAGACACACTCATTTCTCAGTCACAGACGATCGCACCGGTGAGAAAGAATTTGACAGCGATTTACTGTTGTTATTGTGTGTGTTTATTGTATATGTCAGGGTCCCTCGTTTTTGGTTCTCACATTTTATCAGTTTTACTTCGATATCACATTTGTTGACAATAAGCAAAATATCTAACATTTTCAGCCATGTCCTTTAACGTGTTATTATGTTGTTTCTAGCTTACATGATGTGACATATTATTAAAAATGTATGTGACCACACTTGTGTGTCCTAATTAACTCTCTCTGTCATCTCAGTCTCAGCGGGCGGTGATAGTTCATGGTCTCCAGGGTGACAGTGTTTACCAGGTGCAACTCCAGGTGTTAACAAGAGGGGGCAGCAACGGCACCGCGGTCTCCAAGACCATTCACACTCCAGCGATTGACGCCAGACTGTGATAGGTAGCGGCGCGCTCTCAGCCGCACGTAGTCAGTTTAAAAATAGCTGACAAATTTTGGGAATCATCATAAGATAGTTTGACTTTCCTGCAGGTTTTGAGAATGTGTCAGTAAAAGACTCGTACTTTTCAACCTCTGTCCACTTCCCATGTCAGTCATCTCTTCCAGATTTCCGCCCCGCGGTCGACATCAGCCGCACCACTGTCATGTTCACCGCTTTTTAGCTGTCTTCCAAAAATGCAACGTGGTTCAGTTGCAACTCAGCTGCAGAAAATGTGACCAAAGCTGTAGAGCTCCTCTCTGTGAAATGGATCACGTGCTCGATGAAATGTCGTTTCCTTCTCTGGTTGTCTCTCTTTCACTTTTCAACATCAGGCAGTTTGTGAACTTGCTTTAATGCAATAAACAGTTTGCATTCCAGTCATTCAGCGGTCACCAGACCCACAGTAAACGTTGTTTTGGAAAAAAATTAAAAAAGTGTCAGTTGGAAAAGCTCATCAGTACTCCACAAATCAACCAGTGTATCCATATTTTGCACTTCTCCTTCTATTTTTTATTAGATCTGTGGCGTTTTGGGGGGGAAAAAATCATTGTGACATTAAGTTACAAAGTTCAATAAACACATAAAGCTGGCATGTTTTTTTCCCCCTCTTTACTGAATGTCTTCAACTCTAATTGAACAGCGTAACTGACACAAGTCACAGTTCTCTTTATGCTAATTCATACATAATTATATGCATACATATAAAGAAATCCACTACAATAAACAATATTGCATGCTGATGAGAATTTAAAAAAATTACCTAAGCAAACAATAAACCAAAGCAATTATGAAAATCAATGTAAATAGGTTTTCCACTGGTGTCCACAAGGGGGCACTAAAACACCCCAAATGAAACCAACAGATTGGACGAAGTCATTTCTAATTACTTGACATCACTGGAGCCAAATGACACCTGTAAATAGACATTGTATGCTTGTTTTTGTCTGTTTGTTTGTTTGTTTATTTTGTTTTTTTATCATGCAAGTAGAGAATAATGTAGCACTGATCTTATGTACAAATAGATATGTATAGCAATAGACTGTGTTTATTTCAGTGCATTATCTGCTGCATTATAGGCAGTGGGTCTGTTTGCTGGAGTAAGCTCAAATATATTTTAATATTTTGTTATTATGTTTTAAAAAGCCTATCATTTTTTTTTTACTGCTATGTGTCTGAATTTGCTTGTTTGATACATTTTTTTTTGTCCTGCACAAGCGTTCATTTGCATCATGATACAGTTGACCCAGTACTCTAAACCGTGATATGTGACATTTCCACACAGATACTATAGCTATACCTGTGTTAGAATCACAATTTTGGGTTAAAAGCTATTATGTTAATAATCTCTTTGTGTACCCTTGTTTTTGTTTACTTTGATATTTTACTGTTATTAATTTTGTACTTATTTTACTCGACTGTCAGTTTTATTTATTGTTTTCCTGTCTATGTTTTTTGTAATTAAATGATATCAAGAAAAAAAATCTATACCGAAGTTCTTTGACTATTTCTCTCTTGGAAAATGGAGAGCATTCACTCACATTTTTAGGGATAAAAGACCTCATTGCGTGACACCAGGATTTTAATGCCTTTATGTTGGACATAACATAGGCCGTGTCCGTTGTGTTTATTTATGCTTTAGCAGTCTTATGGGATTTGTGTGATACCGTTTAAAAATGAAATTATGCGTAGTATTTTTTTTTTGGGCTGATTAAACCGATATTTAGACTTGATTTAGGTTCAAGCCAAGCAACAAAGGGATACATGCGGCAATGCACAGATAATATTATTTAACTGTTAACAGCGTAATTGGTGTGCGGTAATTATGAATAAACATTTTAGATGTTTTTGTGTCTGGTCAAAATGTAAAAAAAAAAAAAAAATGTCACCTTTACATTGAAAGTCCGGAATGGTTGCGGAGAATCGCCGGACGCGGCCGAAGCGAATCTCGGCGCCGTGACGTCATCACCGAGCGCCGCCAAATGGGATTGTTGTTTCTTCATATCGTGGTGGGACGAAACTCAGTTTGTTATTTCACAACCAAGGTAGTGTATTTGGGTGCATCTCTCCCCTCTCCCCCGCGGCTGCGAACGTTTGCTCTTGAGCCCTCGAAGCACCGAGCCACCGGTCATCATTTATCCGCGGACGCCTCCAACTTCCAGCTGAAAATGGAGGAAATGTGTGTGTGTGTGTGTGGTGGCTGCATTGTGTTCTCGCCTCTTGCTTCGGCCGCGGCGGGCCAACTCGCCCGGCTCCGGGGGGAGACGGGCCGACTTGGCGCAGAACTTTGCGAAATGTCCGTGATGCCGCTTTCCGGCACGTTAATTCTTACGTGATGGGCGTAACCAGGCGCGCAAGGGGGCTCGCATTAGCTTAGCAAGCGGCGAAGCTAAAGTTTCCCCCTCTCCCCACTTCACGCTAACCCAGCTGATCGGTGGACTCTGTTAATTATTAAGAAAGTCGCAATATCATAATACAACGATAACAAGGTTTGTAGCTGCAAGCGCTGTTGTTGTTGTGGTAAAAATTTAGCTAAAAGTGAGTGTCGCGATGTGTCGTTCCTTTTGTAAAAGTTCTGAAGTCTGGAAAGCTCCAGATTCGCAGGTAGGTGCTTGTTGTTGTGCAGCGAGGATGCACCTGCAGCTGCGGGTTTACACGCTAACTCGAGAGCAGCAAACCGCATCTGAGCGCCGAACCACTTGTTAGCAGACAGCGAGCAATGACCCGCGTTTGTATCCACGGTGCCGATTTATTATTATTGTTTTTTTTTTTAAATACAACACTGCTTGCATGTTGCTTTTAACAATCCAAGGTTTTGGTTTTTTGGGCTACATGTGTTTTGTCTGAAAGAGACGGGGAATGACGGGGTCCTCCACGGTCAAACTATGGGACCGCTTTGCATCGAATAATATAAAACCCACATGGCACTCTGACAGTGCCCATTGTGGATATGATTGTAAGTTGAGACATTGTGCAGTTGCTGCATTCCCCACACTGAAATAGGACTTATTGAAACCCCATTTCCTTCGCCGGACATATCACGGCATTTCTGCGTATGCCGCAGTTTGGAGGAAACGTGAGGAAAGGCCGTGCTCTTAATAAGAACAAACAGTTACTGTCATTGGGCCGCACGTAATTGTTTTTTGCTTTCTTTTAGGTCGAGGTGATTCTGCTATTCCGAGCAAAGTCGAGCGACTGCTGAGGAACTCTCCACACCTCCTCAAGTGAAGAGCACAAAGCAAGCAAAGAAAAGCTTGAGAACAACAACTTTTCTAACCAACAAAGGCAGCTTGCGGAAAAAGAACTCGGGGAAAAAAAATTGACACGAACAGAGGCAAGGAAAGAACAAACCACGCTGCTCTAAAATTCAGAGGACCAACAGGGAGGAGGGGACGGGAGTGTGGAGAGGGGTGTTGGGGATGGGGTTGAAGAGCCAAAGGAGGACGTCATGGTTCACAGCAACTCTGCTTCCCCAATGAAAACAACACCATCAGTTTCACCTCATTTAACTGTTTCTGCTCCAGCACCTTCTCTGCTGGCAGCGCCCCCACTAGTGCCCCCCCCTACAGATAGTACTGGTCAGGACCTGGCCCCGAGCCCGGCTAAACTCCACACCCCAGACGTAACCTCCATCTCAGACTTCACCCGGCCTCCTCCACAGACCCTTGCCGATGTTGATGCCCCTGTCGTAACCACAGTCAAGGCGCTCAATGCTAATTCGAGCCCAGCATCTGGCTGGTCTTCCTCAGCACCAGCAACTCTGCTTCAGGGTGCAGCCAACGGCCGCACGTCAGGAAGAAAGAGGACTCCCAAGGCTTGTGACTGCTGCGGCCCAAACAGTACAGGGCATGACAGAACTCCAGGCAGAGGGAGGGGAAGAGGGCGAGGCAGAGGTAGAGGGGCTCGAAGTGACTTTCACGACATGTCTAAAGGGAAAATTGAGGGCCAGCTGACGCATATCAAGAGCTTTGCTTTGACCAAGGAGAAGACAGAGGAAGCAAAAGAAGAAAATGACACACACGGGAAGGTGCAAATGTCTGTCATATTGGCTGATGCTCAGTCGGAACCTCCTGATGCTCTGCCTGTCAATGACTCCGTAGCGGACGGACCAATGAGGAACTGTGTTCTTCCCGAGGAAGGAGATCTTCAAACAAAGGAGGACACGTTGATGGAAAATTCTGGGATTTCTGTCATGGGAGGGAAAGGAGGTGGGGATACCTGCAACATGGAGAGGAGGCTGTCAGAAATGGCAGGCAACAGAGGGTCAGCAGTTGGAGAGGGAGAGGTGAGGGGAATGATGGGAGCTACGTCTGAATCAAAAGCAGACGCTGAAGTTGCAACGAGGAAGGGAGGTGGGGATGATGTTGTCGTCGGTTCTGGAGCAGAAGCCCTAACCAAATCAGTATTGGTTCCTGAGGAAAACAAAGATGAAGAAATGGAGCATGAGGCGCAGATGGACTCATTGTCGGCTGAATCTCCAACTGGAAACGGAGTTACAATAAACCTGTCTGAATCAGAACCTGAGCCAAATGAGGACATCATGAATATGACTGAACCAGGACATGGGACGCTCTTCCTCTCAGGGCAGTCGGGTTCTGGTTTAAGGACAGGAACTCCCCAGGACATTGACTCCAAGATGCAGGTAGATCTAGTGTCCATACCAGTGACTCTATCCAATGGAAAGACCACTACACCAACAGACCATGATCACATATCTGCACCCATGGAGATGGAGACTTCTTATCCAGCCTTGGCTTCTTCTCCGAACCAGGTTCCCATTGCAGTGTGCAGCACACAGCATCATCGGGCATTAATAGATCACAGGCTGTATTGTCAGCCAGGAACTTGGGAGAAACAGGAGGCGGAAGAGTCGAGTAAAGAGCTGTCAGAAGCAATGGATTTACAAGAGATGGGCGGAAAGGATGGTGACAGGCTGGAGCAGTTAATTGAGATGATTCATGGTGAGATGTGTTTTGGAGCGCTTAACACTATTCCTCTGCATCAGATCTGTATATCTTTGTGCCTCTTAAGTCCTTTAACGTGATATAAACTTGTTCATTTGCATAATTAGGATCGTTCCCATATTCCTCCAAAATTGGGTAAGAACTTATGAGCAGCGGAGGTCTCCCATAAACTGATGTGGCGAAATTGTCTCCATGCTTTGTGTGTTCATGCCTCGGTTGAAGTAGTAAATAACACACTGGTGATATAAATAAAATGCACAACTGGATTTGCAGAAATGGAGTTAACAGATATTCTCTCTCTCAGTCATAACAGTCATGTAGGTTAACTCTGACTCACGAAGATTTTTAGCATGATGACCAAATTTTGAACGAACAAATTTGTCTTCTGCATCAGAAACCAAGTTCTAATTTTAATCGCGGAGCGGTTTTATTGGACCCAATACTTTTTAGTGGACAAACCGGACAGCAGGCCATAATGAACGATTAACGTGAACACATTTCAATTTCTGAAGTATCAGCTGCTTGCACATTCTGAGACAAGTAGCCATAAGTCATGCATCTGAGTGCGTGGGCCTTGATTTGATAACATTTCCGCTACACTCAGGTTTGAGTCAGTGTTGTAAATACTCATACAAGCGTCGCGTGACAATGACTTTTGTCTCCTAGACTTCCTGGAGAGCTTCTATATAAAATATGGCAGTTTCATTCCTCTCAGCGAGGCGGACGTCCTGGAACACCTGAAGACGAAAGGCAATTACGATGACCTCAGCAACAAGTGAGTATTTGCATACAAACACGCCATTTGTGTGCGAGTGCACCCGTTTGAATGCCGATTAGGCGGTTTCCTTGGATCCGGACACTTGCCGTTCAACGTTTACCACACGACTAGAAAAGTAGTTGCAGCAAAGAGCAGGTTGTTTGAGCAGTGAAGAGGAAAAAGTAGGTCAAAACGATTTTTATGCATCATTGTTCAAACACGACTTTTGTGCTTCTGGGTGCCGGTTGAGTCCCTGTTGTGTTACTTCATTCAGAAACGGGAACGTGACTCAAAGATCACTTGTTCCTGCCATTGTATGCGTGAGTGGTGCGTTTCGAGAGATTCTATTAGTCTGGCTCATATCACGATTCTCTTTCCTCTCCTGTCGGGCTGCAGGGGACTAAACATCGGAGAGGAGATGACTCGGTACAGGGCGGGACTGGCCTCTGCTCCAGTTGCAGGCTTCATGGTGATGTATAACAAACACACCTTGAGCCTGGAAGACCTCGGTACACTGGAGGAACAGAACTGGCTCAATGACCAAGTAAGGAAGGATGGAGAAGTACACGAGCACAACGTCTTACTTTGTCCTCATTTCTGCTCATGACGTAAACTGGCCTCTCGTAGATTTTACAGGGAAACTTTTATCACATTTGCCAGTTTAACTGATGTGCCACAGACTGATGTCGCTCCTTCTCTTTGCCTCTGTGCTCCCGTTCAGATCATCAACATGTATGGAGAGTTGATTATGGAAGCGACACAACAAAAGGCGAGTGAGCGCACACGGAAATAGAAATGTTTAAAAAAAACATTGGAATTTGTTCATTCTTTCCTTTTTATTTATTTATTTTTTTTCAACTCGGCTGCTGAATACTTGTCCGATTTCCCTCCCCAGGTTCATTTTTTCAACAGCTTTTTCCACAAGCAGCTGGTTGCCAAGGGTTATGATGGTGTGAAGAGATGGACCAAAAAAGTAAGGGAGCTAGAACATCTCGTTCGACAGCACTGCTCATGGCCGCACCTTCATCGTATATAACATGTCAAGCCAGAAAGGGCCGGCTGGCAGCAGTTACTTACTTTTAAGTCGCAGGAAACCAGATTCAGACCTGCTCAACATTTGTGTGGTTAACCTGTTAAGCTGTGGTTAACCTGTTGCCTACCGTATTGTAAACTGACTGTGCTAATAGCATTAATTAAAAGTTTATTATGTAAATATGTGTGTCTGTTTCAACCGCCGTACTGTTTTTCCCTGTACTGTGTTGTTTTTTTCCCATGGTAATTTGACATCCTTATGGTGCACCTATGTTGAGCGTGGGTTCTTCTAGTCTTAAGTCTCTCTCAGTCAACACCTGCAGCGGTTTTTTTTTTGTTTTTTTTTTAATATGGATATTTAATTTGAGAGTTTGTGTTTATTTGTGTCATCATTTCAGGTTGATTTGTTCTCCAAGTGGCTACTGCTAATTCCCATCCACTTAGAAATCCATTGGTCGCTTGTCACGGTCACCATGGCAACCAAAACCATCAATTACTACGACAGCCAAGGCATCGTTTTCAGACACACAACAGATGTGAGTAACTTCTCTCTCTTTTTTTTTAAAGATCTTCCGAATGTCTTTTGAGCAAAAAAAAAAGAGGAGAAAAACAGTGATGAGATGAGGTTTCCTCTGATGAATCAGCAGACCATCAATTCCCAGCTGGTAAACCACATCAGCGAAGCGCTGTCAACATCATTTCACTAAGACAACACTGAGAACGTGGTTTCTCTAGAACTACAGTAATTTCATCACAAGGGTTCAATAAACTACCTGCCTGTGCGTGTTTGTGTGTGTGTGTGTGTGTGTGTTTTCCCATCAGAACATTATGAAGTACCTTCAGTCTGAAGCCCGAGAGAAGCAGCAGACCGCTTTCCAGAAAGGCTGGAAGATCACTATCATCAAGGTAACGGTAAATCCTGTTGTCATTCTGTTCTCATTCGATCTGATGCACACGGCGGCCATTTTGATATGAAATAGAAAGGCAACATGGGTCTTATCGAGCTCTAATAAATGTGATTTAATAGTACCTGTTTGTCTTATTTCATATCAGAATGTCTTTGCATAATCTCCATGAAATGGATGTTGCTCAGCTGCACAATGTGACAGCAGACATGATAATGCGGGCTTGAATTTGATTGCGTGAAATGCTGAATATGAAACATGAAATCTGTTGGACTCTGAATGTGTGCATCACTGCAACCTGGTGCAACAGTTTTTTTTTTCTATTTTAATGAAATTCTTTTTCTGAATGATCAACAACAAAGTCATATAATTGATAGGCTACCGCTTGTGAATGTGTGCGTGCACGTTCATGCACCGCTACAGTCCTGCAGCTGTAAGAGTGCGACGTGTTGTCCGCTTCCCTGCTTAACTGGGACTTATTGACTCCTCAGGGAATTCCTCAGCAGAAAAATGACAGCGACTGCGGAGTTTTTGTCCTCGAGGTGAGACATTATTATTACTTACTACCTTTCCAGCTGCCCTCCCGTCCTTCATTTGGTCTCCCATTCCTTTTTTTTTTTTCCTTTTCTTTTCAAACATCTCCCACACCTTTTTTCCCCATTTTCACTGCCTCATCCATCTTATTTCCTGGCAGAGCGGAATGTAAAATCTAAGTGTCTGAATCGCTGCAGGTGTCTTTACAACTTGGATCATTGCTCTCCCGTAAGAGGAGGTCGATTTGAGAGAAGCTACTGTCGTTGTCCACGCTGTATTACCTCCAGACCGGTTACTAATGATTTTGTCTGTCTGTCTGTCTGTCTGTCTCTCTGTCCGTCTGTCTTGGCGTCGGTCTGCCAGTACTGCCGTTGTCTCTCAGTGAAGCAGCCTCTGCTGTTCAGTCAGGAGGACATGCCTCAAATACGCAAGAGAATCTACAAGGAGCTGTGTGATTGTCGCCTCAACCATTGAATAACTGAGAAATGGCCGCCTTTACTCACTGACCGCTTGCTGGGTCACGTGTGACGGTCCCGTCTGCTGTCCAAGGAGCAACAACTGCCTGTTTTGACGGGCGGCAGTGGCTCGTCGCTCTGATCAATAACCGTCTAGTTCCAACAGATTTTTTTTTTACTAGCACACTTGGTAACAACTACTGACTTTGTCCCCCCTACTGACCGACAAAATGCTGAACCCGGACACCTCATATTGCTTTTCTTTTCCACGCCCAGCACCTCCAGTGGATTTCAGCCAAACAGTCACACAAAAGAACACAGAGGAGACTCGTACCTGGACTGACAGTGTTCCCGTTATGGACCAATTTGGTGGACCCTCCCTCGCGTACGGAGCGGCCTTTGTAAACCAAATGAGATTTTAAACTGTTTTATTTTATTCTCGACAGAGCAGCATTATGCTTACGATTTCATGCGTGTTTTCTAACAATAGAGACAGGAAGTGCGATTCAGTGGACCAACTGTTCACTTAAAACTTGAAGGTCGGATTCGGGATCATCCTCTTGGACTGCAAACATTTGCACGGTTAGAAGCATATCCGTTTGGGAGTCTCCAGTCATCTGAATGTACTGCTCACCTACTTCCTCGCTGCCTCTTAGGCTGGCGACTTTGCATCGTACGAGCTAACGGCACATCTCCACTGTGGCGTGAAACAGGGATTTTTGCTTAGAGAATCAGGTTGTTGTTTTTTTTCTTTTCTTTTTTTTGTTACCGTACACAAAATCATTTCTTATTAAACTCCCACCGCATTATTTCTTGCATTTGTCCATGTTTTGCCGTGATCACATCTTCATGCTAGATTTTGAGCCAGCGTTTTTTCCAGCTAAAACAAAACAAAACAAAAAAACCCAAAACAAAACAAAAAAACAAGCGTCTCGTGCTGGTTCCTGGTTAGCAGAATTCATGTTAAGCTGTACAGCTAGCTGCTGATGTGAGGACCACAGGTCTTGGTTTTAGCCAAGCAGTCCAAGTTAATACTGTCGAGGCGTACAGCTTCATGTAGATGCATTAACACGGGAGCAGAGAGGTTACAGAGGTTCTGCTTCACAGAAATGAGCGGACCTCCGATAGTTTTTCGTCGAATCTTCTGTCCAACCTGAGTTTTGATGTTATATTCCCCCATGTGTATTTACAGACTGCATTGTACTTTAATGGTTGACTACTGTACATGCTTGCTCCGGCTGAAAACCACAGTGGTTTCTGGACTGTTTTTATTATTATTATTATTATTATTGTTATTATTATTGTTATTAAAAGGCAAATACTGCTCCAGCGTCTGCCACGTTCTTCTGATTGCGGTGACAGGACTGCGCTCGTAGCGATGGCGGCGAGAGCCGATGCACGCGTTACCTCGTTTGTCGTTTCCCCTCTGCCAGATGTCCTTGAGATCCCGCGGAGATCTCACCTCGCGTCCGCCGTGAGTAAGCAGACGAGACCTTCCGGTTAAATCCGTCCTCCCAGCGCAGGTGGTGACTGTGGCTCTGGAGACAATCTTATCTTCCGATCAATCCTTTTATCAAAGTCGCATCAAGAAGGTAATTAGTACTTATCTTTTTTTTTTTTTTTTTTTTTGTTACTACGAGTGACCAGGAGAGGGAGCCTTATGTTAGCAATTTCCATCAAGCTCAAGAGACAAGGCAGCAGCCGTTGAGCTTGAAGAAGTTTGACGGTGCTGACCTTCAGCCAGGACACCTGACACGGCTGCTTGACCCGTGACTACTGGGTGAAGGATGTTCTACCATTACGTGAGTCTGCGCCTCATGCTTGAATGCCATAATAAGCCTTACACGGGCATGTGAAGTGGACGACCTTTAAGGATTATGATGAGTAAAAAGCTGCAGTCTGAGGTTTCTGCAGGGACTTGCCGCCCCTTTTCTCCTCACATGATATATAGATGCTCATGACATCTACACTTGATTTTTTGATTGTGGTCAGCATTGTCTGCAAAGTGTTGTGTTAAACGGGTCACTGCGGGACACGGTTTCCATCATCAGCAATGCATGAATGCAATTTTAATAGTCGTATTGAAATGCCAGTTTGAAACAAAAATCTGTACTATGGAACAGAGTTAGCAGGTGGAAGGTCAACCATGCCCGCATTCTGATCCGCCGATTCTGATGCGGATTTCCTTAGTGTTGCACATATTTCATGAATTCGTTTTTGAAATTTGACCTGATGATGGCCGTAGAAATGAATACGAGTTTATCCAGAGGGAGGCGGGGGGGGGGGATTAGGAATTCGTCCCAGATATTACACGGCAATCCATCATCCCATGCTGATGCTTGTGGAAAAGTCGGGAGATGACTCTAGGAACCAGATGCAGCATTTCTGTACATACTTTTGTGGCTTGGTTGAGATATAATAATAATAAATAATATTGATAAAACACTCTACATTTGAAGGTAAATCTTAAAGTGCCACACAGACTTCAAACGCAATCATAAAATGTATATTAAACGATACATTTAAAGAAAGAAGCCGGCCCAAACAATCAGCGCATCCCCACAGTTAGTTTGGAAATGCAGTACATGATGCTCGCTTTGGTTTAAGTATATCACAGAGGTGGGCTGTTAATGACGTGAAGAGTGCGTGTGAACATCACGGTTGTCGTTGGAAGGTGTGTCTACCTTTCCCACCAAATATAATTCGGCTCTGCACTGGCAGGTTAAGTGCTGCTAAGTGGTGCTCTATCCCTCTAATGTGGGGAAACTATATTAAGATAAACGAGGGAGGAAAATTGCTCTTCCTGTGTGAGAGATGGATAAATGCTGGACTTGGACAGTTGGACATTCCCCTGTTTTTTTCTTCTCTTCACCTCTGGCACTGGCCTTGCTGCTGCCCGTCTGTCTGGAGCCCCAAATTTCAACCTCCAGCTCGGGCTCTGTCCTGCGGGAGATTTGGGTTCCAGCCAGGCCGAAAATACTCATAAAAGCACACATAAATAAGACAATAAAACCAAAATATAACCTAGATGAATAACAGGGCCACAATAAACTCCCTGGAAACAGTTGCTCTGCTCCTGACAGTTTGGAGAAACAACCCTGAGAACTAGTCGAGTAGTGTTACAATGTCCTCGCCAAGTGCAAAGAGAGCCAGAAAAATTCAAACTCTCTCAGTCCCTGGTGAACCTTGCTTTGGTTTTGGCACCACTGTTCTGTAAAATTGGAATTCTTAATAGCGGAACAATGTGCGACAGGCATTTCAAAGAGTTCAATGAGAAGCTGAGACAGGCAGGTGTGCTTCATCTGGGGAACAGAATTAAAGTCTTCTTTATGTTCCAAGTTGGGTTTCGGTGTCATCTTTCAAAACCATCAAAAATTTACAGATTAAATTCTTGACTAAGGGCAATATGTGAGGGGAACTATAAGGGGCAAATAAATTTAAAAAAATCAAAGGACATTATCAAGATTATCACTATCAGGTATAATAGGTACTTAAGTTTTAAAGTTACTGCACATCCAGCAATCTGCTTTTGGATACATTTATAGTGATTAAAGCCACAATGAGAAAAATTTGAAAAATATGTGACTTTGGTGCCCCCTAGTGGAGGTATGAAAAAAATAACAGGCACATTTCGACAACTCCCTTTTTTTTTGCAATACTGGCAGAATAATCTATTTGAAAAATTAATATAAAGGGAATCTACCATGAAATCCTTCCCTTGGTCCAATGATTGCTATGCCATGACTTTTTATCTGTAGTAAGCGATAAAATTATATTACCAGAGAGATAGGAGTCATCCCCATATTGTGCTGCCACTGACAGGAAGTCCAGCTTGCAAACAATATGGTTGAAATCAAATGGGACGTGTATGAGCCACGCTGGAAGACTGGAAAAACAGCAGGCGTCTCGGAGTTTGATGGGATGCTCTCAATGCTGAATTAACAATTAATGAGATTCTATCAGGTCTTTTAATGTTTCCTTGAAATATCTTTCCATCCCCCGTCCATCACCAGGTGCATATAGAGCACTGAAGCACAACAAGTCTAAGATATCTGGCTCCAGTGTGTAGCTGAAGTGAAGGCACGAAAACAGTGGTCAAATGTTGTAGCTTTCAGCCAATAATATGTTATTTTTTTCACTTTTTATAAAAAAAAAAAAAAAAATGCAGGACTATGTGTCTACATATACCAATTCAAGGAGTAACTGGGGAAATTTTAAAGAAGTTATTAATCTTATAGGCAAAAGGAGTGTCATAAAAGTATTAAATTTCACATGAAAACCTATTCAGCTTGTCTGGCGGCCGCTTAGAAGTAAAACCATCCCGGTGAGATTATGTTATTAGTCCTATCAGGACTGCACGTCTGTCCTGTATTTCATTCAGTCTGTGATTATTGCTGCTAAATTTAAACCGTACCTTGTTCAAATGCCCAAAGATTTGCCTCACCGTGCTTTATGACAGCAGGTTCGTTCCCGGCAACAAAAACGGCCTCTCTTTTTTGTTTTTTTTTTAGAAAACCTTTTGTCTTCCTGTGTGGATAAAGGGACCGTAGCTGCCTGGTGGGGGGGCTCACAATCCATCTGTCAGTTTGTCAGCTGAGAGATGGAGGCTGAATCTGCCGTGCGGCACCTCTCCACTTGATGTCTCAAGCATTTTTCCCTCTATGAAATACAGCCCTGTTTTTTTTTTTTTTTTTTAAGGAGGTTGACCACCGCTGCCCGCAGACATTGCCGCTGTTGTTGCACGTGGAGAGTTGCTCGTCCTGGTCCCACCGCTCTCAGGTACGTCATGACCATCTTGGATTGATGCTTCATTTGTTGTCATTAGCTTCACTTAAAACCTTGAGTTTGAAAAGAGAGGGAGGGGATTGGCCGAGAAGGAGAGAGAGAGAGGGAGAGAGAGAGAGAGAGAGAGAGATGGGGTGAAGTGGTTATGATAAGAGGGATTTATTTTGGAGAGATTGAAAGAAAGGCTGGAGGGAGAAAAGGGGGAATTTGGATTTTAAAAGGGCGTTGAGATGGATATGGAAAGCACTGAAGGAATGGGATTAAAGGATGAGAGAAGGAGATGGGAGGTTCAGGAGATCTGAGGTCAGTGCAGCTGAATAGATGCAGTAATCGCAGATGTTGGAGTTGGAGAGCTAAATGTGGTTTTGCAAGAGCTCCTTGTTGGGCAACGCTGAAGCTAAATGAATATCAAAGTACGGCCCGTTTCATTGCGGTCTCTCATCCAGTCTTTGCAACTTTTGTAATGAGTCAGAGTGAAATAAAAAAAAACAAAAGATGGCATTCTGACTTGGAGAGCGCTGAACAGAGAAGGGAAAACAAATATCACAGCCCACTTAAATGATTAACAGAAAAGATGTCCAATACTTCCATAAAACATGCGGCTGTTACTTGTAGATGCGCCGTCCAAAGTGGTTCAGCGTCAGTTTCTGAACAGTCACCCCGCTACGTCCTCATTATGGCTCTCAAGTAATAATCTCCAATCATACTTCTAGAAAGTTCTCTGGCTGGTAGTCGGAGTACAGTAGAAAAGCACCTGCTCTCTGTTATCGGAGCTTCCATAAGCTTTTACGGCATTAGTCTGTTTGAGAACCAGCACGCCCGTCCTCAGGCTAATGCTGACATTCAGGAAATGTGAGATGTGCCGCTTGTTATGTGACCATTCATATGTGCAAGAGCACCCTCATTAGAATAATGATATGTTTATTTTAATAATATGCTGTATATGAACATGAATACACTAATGAACATCATTAGCCTTCAATCAGTAAGTTGCGTTAATGAAATATCATTACGTGAATAAAGGGTGTTTGACTATGTATGATAAATACATACACCCCAAGTGTTTTTCTGAAATCCAGATGAAATGAGTTGAAAATATTGTTGCTTTGGTTATCCACGGGTGTGTGTGTGTGTGTGTGTGTGTGTGTGTGTGTGTGTGTGTGTGTGTGTGTGT
>CAAKHG010019308.1:1737-15067 GCA_901007715.1 Dactylopterus volitans
GGGGGGGGGGGGGCAATGTATGGGGGCGGGGCAACCGCATAAGTGATGATAATGATGATAAACACACTAACACACACACACACACACACACGCACATAGGAATGGGGAGCCCAGATAATGCGAAAACTGGATGTTGCAGACACTCATTTTTCCCTCACTGGGATAAAAGGCGAGGATGTAGCAATGAAGCGCCGTGGTGACGGGAACAAAGTGAGCCTCACGTCGTCCCACGGCGACATTAGAGTCGTGCAGATTAGTGTACGACGTTTTCCGGTAATAATGTATTCCATAAAGTGCGGATTTCGTTAATTAAACATATTTGATGTTCAGTTTTAATTTTCAGTAGTTGAACATACAGTTGAATTTAAAGTTCCGGTAAAGAGGGCGCCGGTGTGAGAGGATCGTTAAGTCCATCAAAATAGCACAACGCAGTGACGCAGCTATCGTGATGCTATGTCTGACTGGATGTAGGAGGGTGGCGGCTGCAGTTAGCTCCACTACGCTAGGCTAACATTTGCTGGGTTTCCTGTATAGCTGTGCCGAATTGCCGTGCCTGACTGACCAGTGGGTTTTTAATGCCACACACACAGACACAGCCAATAAAGTCCGGTATAAAACGACTGAAGAGCGTGTCGGTCCATCCTTCACACGACGCCGGAAGAGAAGATCTTAACAGCTGTCACACGCACACAAGTATGAATTTCAGTCACGGCCGTCAAAAGTGAACGAAAAGAAAGATTCCAGGCTGGCGGGAAATGACGTGCGTGTGCGTTGGAATGAAAGCAGATCACAGAGGTTCGATAACTCGTGTGTGTGTGTGCGTGCGTGTGTGTGTGTGTGAGACAGAGCGATAACAAAGATCAACTGCGAGGGGACCAGAGATTCGGCGAAGAAGTTCCACAGGATGAGGAGCGAGTGGAAGATGGCCAAGATCGCGCTCATCGTCATCCTGCTGTTTGTCATCTCCTGGGCGCCGTACTCCTGCGCCGCCCTCACCGCGTTCGCCGGGTAGGTGAATTTGTCGGCGTGTTGCGCCAACGTGCCGCCCCCGTGCCCTTCCCCCGACCCCGGAGGCACGTCAGCGAGGCGAAGCGCTGGCTTTTTCTCCCGTAGGTTCAAAGGTCAGAGCAATCAAGCGAGTTTTAACAGGTTATTGACGGCGGGGGGATGGGGGGGGGGTCGCGTGTCCTTCGCTTAATTCTAACGAGTGTTAAACACGAGTCCGATATTGGATGCGGGTGCCAATTTTGATTTGCCGACTCTGACTCCTCAATATGGCGCCGTTGCGCCGAGTTGATTACCGAGAAGAGGAGGCCGGCGATGCGTTGCTCTGCGGCGCGAGCCGGCATCGATGCGCAATCACTGACCTGTGCAGCACCCGAATGGAGCTGGCGGCTCCCTGGGTGACCCGGGTCGGTGGACCGGATCTTCGATTGCGAGGTCTCCGGCCAACGCCAAGCACACAGGGCGGGCTAGCGGGCTCAAATATTGCACAGTTAAACACGCTTGTATTTGTTATTGTTATGTTGTTTCACGCACACGCTATAATGGGGATGGCTATGAGCCATGCAGCATGTTTCATTGTTAGCAAAGCAACAACATGCTACAGTCATGTCGATGTTGCAGCTGCCTTTTGGTGTGTGGAATTAAAAAAAAAACATGCCCGTGGATCCTTTCTAAAAAAAATTTTCTTTATTTTATTTTATTTCTTTAATATTTTTTATTTTCAATATTTGAATTTTCAATATTTAAATTTCTAATATTTTTATTTTTAACATTTTTATTTTTTTATTTATTTATTTATTTATTTTTCCACGGATCCTTACACCGAGGATCCTTATACGGGTGAGCCCACCGCGTCGACTCCGGCTCAAGTGGCTCGAGTGGGCCGGCTCGCTCCAGCTAGCGGCTCCGCGTGGTCGGAATTGACCCGAGTTTACAGCCCGCCGCACCGGAGCGCGTTCACCATGGAGCGCACCCTCCACACAGACGTTCCGCACCGCCGGCCCTTCAAATGGCTCAAACTCGTCATCCCACATCCGCGGCCAGGGGGGGTCGAACGCGCTAGAAGACGGCACGTGCGAAAAAGGGGGCCGGGCGGCTGATAAATGAACCCCGTCACGAGAGGCCCGCGAACCTCGTCACACGCATGTGTCTCATTTCCTGTTCTTGCTTTTCTTCTTGGCCCTCACAGCTTGCCTTTGTCTCTCTCTCTCTCTCTCTCAGGTACGCCGACCTGCTGACCCCCTACATGAACTCCGTCCCCGCTGTGATCGCCAAGGCGTCGGCCATCCACAACCCCATCATATACGCCATCACTCACCCGAAATACCGGTATGACGCGCGCGCACGCGTTGGCCGCAACAGGCGCGGAAATGTTTTTTTTTTCCACCGAGCACGCTCTTCGCCATGTCTGCGACGCACGGCGGGATTTCCAGATGTGGAAAATGTCACGGTGATTATTCGAAACAAGACAAATTGCTGCACTTTGAACGCCGTTCACTAGGGCTGGGACCATATGCTTTGGTCACGATTCGATTTGTCTCACGATTCTCGATGATTTTGATTCTAGTGTTGCCGTTCGATATAATCAAGAAGTGCAATTTTCCCTTTCCTTCCTAAAAAAACAAACAAGTTGAATAATGCACTTCTATAGATGATAAACCATGGATGACATTTCCATAAACAGTCCAGCAGACATTTATTTTAACTGAGACACAAAGAGGTACACAACATGAACTGCATTTTTTAAAGTTTATTCTCTCTGAGGTAGTGCTAAATGATAAAAAAAAAAAACACTTTGCCAAAATAGAACCTCTAAAATAAAAGAAAAAAATGCACACAATGTGCCTTGAAATTAAAGTTTTACAAAAATCGTAAGAATTAAACATTTTTTTTACGATTGTAAATCCTGTAGTGTGCGTGGAGAAGGGGCGGGGGGGCACCGAGGGAAACGGGAAGCCTGCGGTGCGAATCGTCATGGGAACGGAACGCTAGCCAATGAAAACGAAGCACGCTTGTTGAAGGCGGAAGCAAAACAAACGGGAACGGCGAAGCGGCGAAATCCGACGCGAGTGTTTGTGCAACGTGTCGCACAAAGCTCGCCACAAGAGAACGGACATGTTGTCCCGCACGTACGAAAAACCTCGTCATGCGTACCCCACGTTCAGCGCCTTCCTTTGGCCTTTTTGCTCCGTCTGATTGGGACCGTGGTCTCTTTCCCTCCACTCCTGAGCACTGCAGTAACTTTGCGGCTTTTATTGTCGCCATGGCGATGCGCCACGATCAATTACATGTAGCGGGAAACGCACTGGACGTAATAAAATCGATTCTGGGGAGAAAAATCGACCCCCCACCCCGACCCCCCACCCCTACTATTCATGCAACACGACATATCATCGAGGTTATCCTCACCAAAAAAATTCGCGTAAAAAACGGAAAAAACAAAACAAAAAAGAAGGCAGATTTTTGAATGTGATGATTTTGTTCGGGTGGTTTTTTTCCCATCACACCGCAGCATCCTTGAACATGTCCCCTCCTTTCTCGGTAAATGTTTGCTATTGTGCTCCGAGAGCACACTCAATTCTCGGTATTTGAGAGTTGTTTCCCGTTTGAGAGCTCTCGGCCTCCCTGCCCGCGCTCGTGGCCGCTGGGCAGTTCACCTGAGGCCGGGCGCCGGCGCTCTGGCGATGCCCGGATAATCTGTCCGCCGCTGAGCGGGATCAAATTTTTGCTTATGCGTCTTTCAGCCTAATGGCGCGGCTCTCTCGCCTGGTCGGCTGCCCGTCGCTTTAGCGCCGGCGGAAGACTTAATCCCCTGAAATTTTGACAGTTATTGACAGAGGAGGAACCCAACACCCCAAGTTACCCCCTACCCCCACTCTTCCCTGAAGCACCACCACGTTCCCATCGGTGTCTGCGTCTCTTCCACGACTGGATGCGAAATTTGGCTAACAGATTCATGCGTGGGGCGACGCGGTGGTTAGCGCCGTTGCCTCGCAGCAAGAAGGTGGCAGGATCTTTCTATTTGGAGTTTGCATGCTCTCCCCATGTGTCTGCGTGGGTTCTCTGCGGGTACTCCGGCTTCCTCCCCGTGTCTGCGCGGGTTCTCTCCGGATTCTCCAGCTTCCTCCCACCTTCCAAAAGCATGCCGGGGTTAATTGGCTCCTCTAAATTGCGGCGTAGGTGCGCGTGTGAGTGGTTGTCCGTCCTTCACGTGGCCCTGCGATGATGAACCGGCGGCTCGACCAGGGTAGTAGTACCCCGCCGCTCGCCCCTTGTCAGCCGGGATCGGCTCCAAGCAGGACCGGCCACCCGGAACCCAGAATAAGCGGAAGACGATGAGATGAGGTCCACGCGTCCTTCAGTTACCGCCGCCGCTGTTAACGGCACCTGCGGTTTTAGGCGTTTCAGCAGAGAGGTCGCGCAATATTTGGCCATTTTTTCCGTGAGTGGCGGGTTATGGGATTTCTGATTTCTGGAGTCGGGCGATTTCTAACAGCGCGGGCGAAATGAGTTATTACCTTGCCGACGACCTAAAGCAGCACCCCAGATCTGCAGTAAGAGGCGGAACGTGGCTTCGATGCTCCGCGATTGATTGGCTGTCGAACCGGCGCGAAGACGGACCCCCAGCGGCTCGATCGGCACGCAAACATGATGATGCACACACGACGAGTGCCGCATGCTTAGCGACGAATACACTGCAGTTACAGTTGCATGTTGGCATGTTTGATCGACCAGCCATCAGGAAAGTGATTTTTAATTTGACCGAAAGGCGTCCCTAATATTTTGGTCATCCAACCAACATGAATTAGGGCGCCAAAATATTAGATTTGCCATTACAATTACAGTCCCAGTGACAATCATTCAAATATGTCACCATATCTCTCAAACGCATAATGAAAATTCAACATAAAACTCCTCCTGAGGGGAGAAACCTATTGCAGGGATGTTGTATTATATCGTATATTTGGTGTAAGCCGACATCTGTTTGGCCAGTAACTTGCTTTTATTGCGACGCTGCAGCAGTAGGAAGTCCTCGGCTTGAAATCGCGTAAAGCAAGTACGCGTAAACACCCCGGCTCCCTCGATCTGTGTTTCACTTGGACTTCAAGGCCTTCCATTCGTGCGCCGCCTTCTTACCTCACTCGGCTGCGGTCGGTTTAATTTTTATGAATATTCCCCGCTTAAACCTCAGGTGCGCGCTCGCCGTGAGCGGAATCGCAGCGCTGCGGACTCTCAGATGCACCTCCAAGCATGCCATCACCCGTTTGTTTTTGTTTTTTTGGGGGGGCGGATGGGGAGTAAAATGGTTTCAATGTGCCTGTAGAACGGCGATTGCTTCAAATTAAAAGCTTCCTGTTCCTCATAAGCTCCATTTAAGGGGTTCGTTAGCGTATAAAAACTCGCCCCGCTAAGGCGCGTTTTCCCTCCCGCTCCCTCTCAGGTCGGCGCTCAGCAGGTATGTGCCCTACCTCGGGGCCTTGCTGTGCGTCACCGGCAGAGACCGCTTCAGCAGCAGCAGCTTCCAGTCCACCCGCCGGTCCACCCTCACCAGCCAATCGGAGAGCAACCGCCACAGCAAGCCCCACCTCTCCTCCCAGTCTGACAGCGAATCAGTGAGTGTAGCTCATATCTAATTATGGTATGTCTCTGTCTCTCACGTCCTACGACAAATGCTTTGAATTAGCAGTTGCTGATTTTAGGCTTGCGTGTCTGTGATTTTATCTGCGCGCGTGTGTGTGTGCGCGCGTGTGCGTGTGTGTGTGTGTGTGTGTGTGTGTGTTCTCTCAGGCCCGCTTCTCAGACACAGAGGAGGACAGCTCGTCCCGGACGCCTGTTATTCATCAGTTGTCCAGTGATGTCAAACAGGTGCGCCATTCCAGCCAGAGGTCAAAGGTGAGGGGTCGCCACACGGGAGACCTTGAGAGAGCCGAGGCTCCGTGACTCCACCGACCCCCCCGCCCCCCCCTCATATGTCAACGCTCGCAGATCAGCGGTCGGCTGGCTTATGTCAACAACAATAACTTACAAATATGTACGAGTATAAGTCACCTACTTCATTCATTATTACTTTAGGCGCCAGATGGTCGTCCTCAGAGTGAGAAAGCGCCAGTATATCCTCTAAAGCAGATCTCTACGGTGGCCCCCCAGGGTCAAAACACAAAGAGGAAGCAAACATTAAGACTTTTCTTTGGGTAAAAACGCACATATTTTGACAGGAAAATTACAAAAAACCAAAAACAAACGCAAAAAGCCATGCAAAAGTGAAAATAAGGCATTCCAAAGCAAGAGATGGCACCGGTAAACACCCCCCACGCCCCTCCCCTAGCCCCTCCCCTACCCGCGGTGCTCGCCTGCAAACGCAATCACCGCAACTTGTTTTCGCTCGTTTTCAGAGTTGCAATCCATTCCAATCAATCGTATAACATGAAAATGGGAAAAAAAAATTACCCCAAAAAGACAAGAACAGCGAATCTATGTATTCATTTATTTCCATTGAAAGAGGTATTGACGCCTGCACATGAAAGGAGCGACGTGCCGGCGGCTAAAAAACGCGGCCTTCAGACCAACCAGACGTGGGCGCCTTAGCTGACGTCTATAGAAGGCGCGTCAACGGCGGCGGCGTTTCGCGCAGCCCGGTGAGGTCACGCCGGTCGGAGCCTCTTTTTTAGGCGCGAGCGTACCCGGGGCGTGTCGGATGAGGTCACGCCGCCGCGGGCCCTTGTAAACGGCGCCGATTATTCTCTCCGGTCTGCGGTTCCGGCACGATGTCGGCGCCCGCGACTTTGGAGGCCAGTAAACGCTCCCGGCTCCCGGAGCTGCGCGCACAGCGTCGCGTTTATGGTTTTGTTTTGGGTTTTTTTTTCTTCGTTTTTTATAGTTCCGTTTATTTCAGCATTCAGAAAAAAAGAAGAAAAAAAAGAAACATGTAGAAGATCGACCTCAGCCGCGAATATAACGCAACAAGGGATGAAGCTAACTGGAAAAGGTGAAGGCTGAAGCTTATTATGCCTTCCCTTTTTTACAAAGAAAAGAAGCGAAAAAAACACGCAACTCTTTAACTTAAATAAACTATAAAGTTAAAGTGTAAAGCTCCACTCCAGCCTGCACAATAAAGAGTTTCAGTATTTTCATATTCTTTTTCATACCTGATTCTTACATTCTTTTAGGGCTTTTTTTTTCTTCTAAGTTTTAGACAATTTTTTTTTTAAATGTAGCAGCTGAACTACACATTTTTTTCATTGATTTTGACAGCTATTCCACAAGTGGACACCTCTGACAGAAACACATCTCTGCTGCTTTGTACTCGTTCTTATCTTGGGTTCTTTGGGGGGGGAAAAAAAAAAAAAAAAAAAAGGCCCTGTTCCCCTGAGATTACAGCGACTCTCTCTGGTTTACACGATTCTTTTGATGAAAAAGCCGCCAGAGGCACAAACGAGAGTAATTCCGCGACGGGAAGGTGGTGGACCGAAATTCGGGGGCGAGCAGGCAGGAGGATGCGCGCGCGCAGGCCTGGCGACATGGGGGCGAGGCAGGCAGCTGATTGGCCGGGAACAAGGAAGCCGCGACAAAGACCGCCCGCCCGCCCGCCCGCCTGACGATGGCTGGCGTCAATAAGCGCTTACGAAATAGCAAGTAGCTCCACGCGGCTTTAGAAAAGTTCAGAAGTTGGCTGTGAGGCGCATGTGATCCTTTCCACGCTCGGTTCCCAGGTCCCCGTGGATCCCAGGGCGGATATCGGAGGCAATATCTTCACTTGATCCCGCCGCCGTGAGCGCCCGCGAGTGTGGGAATCTGCAAATCCCGCAAATCCAATCGTCGGTGCGTCATCGGAACATTCCGACGTTGCGTCTGACATTTCTCACGATTTTTTTTCGTGCTGGCGGCGTGACACCGCGGGCGGCCCCGGCGACGCTGCCCCCCCTCCCCCGCCCGGATGCGCAGGACTAGAGGCGCGTCACAACGTGCGTCGTCTGCAGCTGAGTTTCCGCCAGTCAGCAAGTTATTTTTAAGCTGTTTTAAAAGTGCGCAGGGTGGAGGAAAGAAAAGCGGGAATCGTGAGTTACTGGAGGAGTCGCCCATTTCGGCAGGATCTAAAGAGAGTTTCTAGGACGTGTTTTGGAGGAACCTTCCGCCGTATCGTGAGGGTTCTCTCCCGGCAGGAGAGGAATCGTGGCGGGCAGCAGGCCCGCTAACATCTCTTCCACGAGCGTCACCGGTGATCTGGCAGGGAACCCACGGGCGCGCAACGGGCGCAGGGCTCCGATCCGCCGTTAGCTTAGCGTCCGAACGCCAGCGGGCGCACGACGTCGTGCGCAGAGCTCTGATCGCAGCGTAGCGTAGCCGTTTTTAGGCCAGTGCTAAGCGTTAGCGGTTCAGACAGCCGCCGTTAGCTTTGGCCTTCGAGGGGAGGAGCGCTGGGCCCCTCCCCTCCGCCTGCGTGGCCACACCCACAAAAACGCCGCAGACACATGTTCTGATGGGATCAAAGTCGCCTCAGCACTCGGGAGGCTAACAGGAAACAACGGGTCAAAAGCCGTCGTCCTTGTAAGCTGTCCGGTCGGAGAACGGCCGATTGTTGTCAGCTGAGCTGATTTTGCAATGGCCTCATTTTAATTTATCCTCATGATGAGGCCTGGAGGGTCAAATATAAAGATCCTTTCGCGGGACGTCCCGTATATGGAGCACTTCCGTCTCCGCGTAATCGTCTTAGCTCGTGTGCAAGCGCGCACGTCCGCGCGCGGCCCTGCCGTGCGGCCCTGCCGTGCGGCTCGGGTTCCCCCAAGGACTCCATTACGGCGAGTCTAAAGACTAATCCAGTAATCTGGGAGTTTCAGACTTAATCCCCGGTCTGCGCGGCGCGACCCTGCGTTCCGACGTACTGCGCTCGGCCGCCGGGCGCTGAAGGTCGTCTCTCCCAGAGCCTGCGACCTCCTGTCGGCTTCGCAGTCATCTCCGAGCGGCGGAGCGGCAGTTAGCTCCACCTGAAATTTGTCAATTTCGATCGTCTCCTTATTCTCCATGTTTAAAGCTTCATTTCTGCCCTGGCGGGACATCGAACCCAGATACTCCGACACGCTTGCGTGAGGGCATGAGGTCACGTTTGCATCCGCCGCTGCTGGCTTGTCTGACCATCAGCAGGATTCCACTCTATAGCTACCCTGGCCTGGGTCAAAGAAGGCGCCAGACCTGCTTGATATAGATAAAAAAATGCATTTTCTTTGCGTTGGCAGAGATACGCGCCCGACAGTTTGCCCTTCGACTTTCGAATAGTTTTTACTTTTCTACGGGTTCCCTCGGCTGCCCCTCCTTTCTTTTCCCGGTGCCGGCCCCGTTGCCGAGCGAGCCCCGCTGGTGCGCGGTGTACACTCTGATTATTATTATTATTATTCCCTCTGAATGGCTGTGTTTATGTGCGCACTGTTCAGACACTGGCAGAGGACATCTCCATGTCGGACATCAGTCTCCAGCCAACCAGTCATCCGCCTGCCACTGTAAGAGCCCACCGGTCGTCCGCCTCTCGCTCTGTGCAGTCGATGTGACATTTTTTTTTGTTTTTTTTCTTTTCATCAATCAGCAAATCCTATAAAACGCCTAAAATAACAAGCGATGTCTGTGTAGAAAAAAAAGCAAAGCAAAAAAAAAGAAAAAATGCAGCTGTTTGGTGCATGTCACGTTGAAGTCAGACCAAAAATATATAAATATATTATATGTAAAAATAATATATGTTTCTTGATGACAGTATGTCTTCTGGACAGCAGTGGAGCTGCATGGACGGTTTACCTACACAGACAATAATCACCTGATTCCCCCAAATATCATGTTTTCAAGGGATTTGTTGATAATAATCAGTGCCAGTGCTCGCCTTGAATGTTTCTTTTTCTTTAAGGGTTTTTTTCAGTTATTTTTGTGGGTTTTTTTTAAAGGCTGATGTCACCCATTATGCAGCATTGCTCGATCAACTGCATCCACTTTCTTCATCCACATAACAACATGCTTTTGAAAGTCAATGGAAAGTGTCGGGGAATGGTTGGCCGATCACTTTTGCCACACGTCCCCATTCCCGCAGCTCCCATAATCCGCCATTTCTCTGTCACTCAAATTAAAAAAAAAAAAAAAAAAAAAACAACTCTACAAGTTGTCATCACCCAACCTCCATCTTCATGCACCCAAATCTTTGTGTTAACTGTTTTGGCTTCTGTGAAGTCACTGACATGACAACTAAGCACCGCCCCACCATCAAAAAAAAAAAATAAAATAAAAATGCTGACTTACTTTTTCTGACAGAATTAAAAACTTTATTTGTTCTCTTATTTTGAAATACCGATTTCTTCTCCTACGTGTGGCTTAGATTTTGCCTTCCTTTGTAGCAAAGAAGCCAAATCATCAAAGATTTTGTTTCAAATGTGACATTTTTATGGCCAGAATCATCTACTTACATTCTGGTCACACTTAATGTGATGGAAAATGTCATATTTAAAATTTTTAAATTTTAAAAAACTTTTTAAAAATTAAAAAAAAACAAAACATTTTTTTTATTTTTTTTTGTATTTTAAGAATTTCTGTGTATGGCCTGATAGCTCGCTGCACACACACCCAACAGCCCCACAATGCATCGTTGACTGTTAAGACGACACAGTTTCCCCACATTTTCCTCCTCAAAGTCTTCTTAATTCACTTTATAGAGATTTTAGGTGTGAACGCTCCCGACGTTTTTTGCCGTTTATATGAGTAACGCATGTCGGAATTTGTTTACTGAGATTTAGCAAGTCAGCAACGGTCAACATAAAACCCCAGTAACAAAAAAATAACAAAAAACAAACAAGCGTGGTGCTTTTATTTTGAAGAGCTGCGGATGGCGAAGAATGGGTATAATTAGGCAGCACAATTGAGGCAATTTTGAACCAAGTGTTCGACTAGCATTATTTTTTTTTTAATGTCTGTATAAAAGTAAGTCAGATGCAAAGGATCGTTCCAGAATATTGCAACATGGGCCTAATTTTTATCTATTTATTTTATTTTTTTGTGGTTCTGGCCATCACTTTTGATTAGAGACAATGACATCGCTTCAGCCACTCAGGAGAGAAAACAAAAACAAAAAATAAAAAAATAAATAAAAATCAAGTAATCAGCCAATCACGTCGCAGAAGAGCCACCAGTTTCACCACGTCAAGCAGCAGAAGCGACGCGCCTGAAACTGTTCAGCTCGCACGGTAATCCGGTTAACTAGCATTAGCACGATTCCCGTGTCTATGGCGCAACGTCGGGCGCCCGAGAAAGCTGATGCATCATTTCCTGTAGTTCCCCTATCGGTTCCCACGTGTCAATAAGCAGTCCAACAAAACCTCCACTGCCAACAAACTCAGAGGTTACTTGTTGCCAAATTGTGTCCGAACCAATCACCAGCTAGCTTCTCTTTTTTTTTTTTTCCCCCATTGAGTTTCCGGTCTCTCCACTAAGCTAAGCTAATCAATTGCTTCATACCTACGCTCAGACGCGGCGGGCGGTATCGACCCCCGCCTCCTCCTCCGGCCCGGGAGAGCGTCACGGAACAATTCCCGCGACGTGATGAATAGGAATGTGACTTCCATCGAAAGGTCCCAAGTTGTAATAAAATGGAATCATCCTTGAAATGAAAACAATCCGAAAAAAAATTAAATAAACTAAAAAATAAATAACTAAACGCCCGGCGACTTCGGTCCTCCGGGTTGGAACTATCGATCCCAGCGGGTCGACCGGGCGACGCGAGTCCCACTCCATCAAGGGCGGCGCGGAAAAGCCATTCATCAGGCCAGCCAATCAATGCCTTTGATTAGCTGGGACTCTCTCGTGTCTCGCGACGTGGCAGGTTAAGTGGAGGAGAGCCCGCATTGATCGGCGCCGGAGTCGCAGTTGAGAAGGCCTCGCCCGCGCCCTCCGCCGCGGTCACATAAGACCACATAAGTCCAGTCCACGGTGCCTCAACACAACACCACCCCCCCCCCCCCCTCCTCTTTCCCTCTCTTCCTCTCTCCTCCCGCCCACAGCTGGACAGTGTGACGGAGGAGTCGGGGTCGAGAGCTTCGCGCAAGGTGTCGCCCGTCATCGTGACCTCCATATCCAGCCCGTCGGTGCTGCACAGCCCGCCGGGCTTCCATGGCAACCACAAACTGATCAAAACCTGCAGCCCCGTCGCCAAGGAGTCCCTCGACACGGCCAGACTGGAGAGGACGGCGCTACCGTGAGAGCAGCTGGACTTAAAAAAAAAAAAAAACACAAAAAAGACAGTGTGTAACCACGTGTGTGTGTGTGCGTGTGTGTGTGTGTGTGTGTTTTCTTTCTCGAACCAGCATGCTGTTTTGTTATGGTAAAAACCACAGCATGCCCTTATTGATTTGTTTTTTGTTTTGTTTTTTTGCACACAGCGTGTGAGCATGAATGTAAATTCGAATGAGTGTGTGTGTGTGTGTGCGCGCGGGCATGTACGTGTGTGTGTGTGTGTGTGTGTGTATGTGTGTGTGAATTTGCACACAGGTTTGACTTTTTCTTTCCGACATATCGGCGACGGCCGGCGGCGGTTTTTACCTCGGAGCTGGACGCGACAAGCGAGCAACAAGTTGAGCCTTAAAAATGCAACGCGACAGTTTCGCTGGCTTTCAGTTCGATTTTATTGTTTTAGGTTTTTTTTTTGTTTTTTTTTTTTACCTAAAAAAAAAAAAAAAAATCGTTTAAGTAGAAGCACCAAAATGTGTGCAAAAAGTCTTTATCTTGCCAGCACGGGTTGAACGTTTGCTGTTAAAAAAAAAAAAAACAACTGTTCTGAAATTTGCACCGTGTTTAAGGAGCCATATTTGAAACGCCGCGCGCTGACGCTTACGTAGCTAGCTATGACATCATTGAGTGATAATCAAAAGCATGTTTTTGGGGGGAGGGGTTTGTTTTTTTTGTTGCCACCGACCCTCCGTCTCCTCTGGCGATGAGTTACAGTACCTTCTTTGAATGTAAAAATTTAATTACTGACATTAGCGATGCATTAAAGCAGGAACAGGGAGTAACTGCCATGTAACGGTCCGGCCCCGAGAGCCCGCTTTTATTATTTTAGCATTATTTGAAGGTGAAAAAACACAATATGAAGAGGGAGACTGACACCTTTCACGCTTCTCTTCTCATTAACGTCCGTGATTTCAAGGTCCTAAAGTTCCTCAGCGCCACTTTTAGCCGGCAGAAGGTGATAAACATCGACCGTTTATAAGGCAGGAACGAATCGGGAGGTCCGTGTTGCATTTTTTGTGTAAATATGCAGGGAGCAAAAGTAGTTTCCATTCACCAGATTTGATTAGGGATCCCA
>CAAKHG010019309.1:0-14871 GCA_901007715.1 Dactylopterus volitans
GATCCCTGAGTGAGGAATCGTAGTGAGGTGATGAAGAAAAAACACACACACACAAAAAAAACCCACACACGCAGTTCCTCTCGGCGCCCTCGCCAAACCGCACCGCTCCGGGCAGTTCACAGCCCACCAGCAGGTGGCAGTGTTGAAATGTCTCTTCCAACCTCCTGGCCGCAGGGGCTCAAGAAAACTGACCTTTTATTAATAGAGGCCCAAAAAAAACAACAAAAAAAAAAGCAGATTTCAATATCCAGGTTGCTCCGTCCCCCTCGCGGCTCCTGCTTCCTTCACTACACGCTCCAATAGCCACGTTGTTCACTAACAATTCCTCGCCGAACATCTCGGCTCTCTCGCCCTCTTTCCGCATCTCCTCTACATGAGATCATGCCTGGAGTGCTTCTGCGATATGAGAATTTACAGTACATTCCTGTGTGGCCGAGGTGTGTGCGTGTGTGCGTGTGCGTGTGTATGACTAAAGCATGAGGTCAAGGTGTAAATTGTGTTGCGGATGAATTGCCGCTCCGGGCTGGAGTACTCCCTGTAATGGAAAACGGGGCCGGCCGCTTTGTGTAAGGAGCGCAGCTGTTGTCGGCCAGCTAACCAGGTGGCGGTGACAAGCTGTTTGACACATACGCAACTGAGACGCCTGTTGTGGCTCGGCCGGGTGAAGCCGACCAATCCAAAACAGGCGCCTATCTGCGGACAGGGTTCTGTGCTGTTGCTCGGGCCAGAAACATTTTCAAAACCTCTTTTTTTACTTTTAAAGGGAAAAGTTATGACGCAAACGACACCTTTTTTTTACTCTTATTCTGCACTAAAATGAGGAACCAAGTGTCACCCTAAGTAATCTAAACGTACTACTAGTTAAGTCAGAAACGCAAGCGACGCTGGCGGCGGGCTTAGAAACGCAGCAGAGGAGGTCAAGCTACCGTCTCTGTTGGTGTCCATCTGCCTGAAGATCTTCTCTGTCCTCTTCTCGGGTGTCGACTCGTCCTCGGGCATCTTCATCACGGAGGACACCATCTTATAGATCGCCTGCATGGGGGGACAGAAGTTAATTATTAGTCATCTCGGGGCGCTTTTCAGACGGCGCGGGTCTGGAACTCGGGGAAAGAGGCGGGGAAGAGCTGCCTTCGGCGGGAGGAAGGCCGGCGGAACGGGACACAGGGAGGGCGGCCATCTGCCCCCGATGAGTCGGGCTGAGGGAAAGTGAAGGAGGGTGGCGCAGCACATTAAGAACCAGATTTATGAATGATAGTATAACGTCATGCAATCTTTTATTCAGCACCTCGGAACCTCAGTTAACCTCATAAACCGTGTAGAGGAAGATTCAAATGTACTTTGTTTTTTTATGTGTGTGTTTATACGTGGATAGCTGGATATCCTGTTAATGTTAATGCTCTGAATAAGGCAATGCTAGGTTTTCGTAGCCCGAGGGTCTATTTTAATGTTCCGTTGTGGGAGCAATAAAGGAGTCACAATGATTCATCTGTGTCTCCAACCTCACAGTAAACAGCTTGATGGTGATAGTAAGAGTTATGCCTGCTTTACGTCGCCATTTTGACCACGTTCGTCTCATGAAAGTGACACATTATCTGAAGAGACTTCCTGGTTTAATAAGGATAAAATTAGGGCTGCAACAATGAATCGATTAATCGATGACTAATCGATTATTGAATTAATCGCCAACTATTTTGATAATCGACTAATCGTTTTGAGCTTTTTTTTAAAGTAGAAAAAGTCCAAATTCTCTGATTCCATCTGGTCAAATATGAATATTTGCTGGTTTCTCTAGTCTATGACAGTAAAGTGAACATCCTCGGGTTGTGGACTGTTGGTTTATACAAAACAAGACATCTGAGGTCGTCTTCTTGGGATTTATAAACCAAAAGCCCAACACATTAATGGCTTTTAATTTACTTTTTGTATCAGTAGCAGCCAAATATCAGCAGCAAAGTTGATTTAAAATGTAATTTTCAATGAAGTATCCATCTCGTCTCCTTGTGCACTTTTTTAATCGATTAATCGATTCAATTGAAGAAATAATCGACAGATTAATCGATTATCAAAATAATCGTTAGCTGCAGCCCTAGATAAAATGTTTGCAGGCTCCCTCCTGCGGCACCTGAGGCTGCCCCGGCCTCTCTGCGTTGCGTGAAGGCAAATTAAAGCTGGATCGGGCCCAGATGAAGGCGGCACTGACCCAACGCTTTCCACCAGCACCCGTTCAGATGCGATTAATCAACTCAATATAGCCCGTGTGAGGTCATCTCTGGAGGCAAGGCTAAGGAAGAGTACCAAATCACAACTCAGCCTCTTAGAAACCCTCATAAAAATGCAAAAATAGAAAAAGATACAACTATTACTCGCTTGTGCTACGTGTGAGCGGGTGCACGCTGCACTACGAGGGAGTCAATGATAATCAAAAACAACCCAAAACAACAACAAAAAAAAACACTACATCCAACAACGCTCTCGGCAGACTGTGGAATTGTAATAGTGGAGATCGAGGGCGGCAAACACACGGGCTCTTATGCAACGCGCATTTAATCTGCTGATTGAAGCAACATTTATTCTGCTGTGACAAGCACACAGGTGAGTCAATACATGTTCATGACGACTACACCCCCGAATAAGGAGAATTTATTCCAATATGTCGCCGTTTGATTGCCTTTTGGTTAAGGTAAAGGAGGGCGGGGGTGGACACACACACACACACACACACACTCCATTAACCAGTGTTGTGTCTCCCCTGCTCTCCGTTGCATTGCAGGCTGTGTGGCAGTAAACAGTGAAATCACGGCTCCCTCTGTCTCTAATAAGGAGGCGGCTTTGAGGGGAATGAGAGCTGACATGTGAACAGAGGAGGGCTGATTGTGATTAGAGTGCAGTGGGAGCTTTAAATAGGAGCTGGTTATGCTTCCTATTACACAGCGGCATGGCGGCTCATCTCCCGGGTCACACCAGAGCCGAGGCGCAACGGTTAATATCAGCCTTCATTTCGGGTTCGGAGCCGGGTCTGTTATTAACTGAAATCCCTCAAACTGCTGCGAGGGCTAAGTACATTTAGCCAATATTACATGTTGGGGGATTTGGCTGTCGGTTTAATCCAGAGCAATGCAGTGGAATAAGCTTAAATTCCCAAATCCCAAAATTACAAGCAGCCAATAAGAAGTAAACTGAAGCTTACGGCCCTCTCAGTATTCCCAGCTACACGCGGCGCGATGAAAACATAAAGACAGAAGATGTGCTTTGTCTCAACAAGTTTCGTTATACAGGTGGAAGAGAGAGTGCAGACCTGCGCCAAGGACCATCTAACATTCCATGAAAATTCAGAATAAATAAATAAATAAATAAATAATAAAATAAAAATTGCTTCAAAATTTGACGACCTCTTTCCTGGCCTATGTTCAACCCCTCAACAAAGTTTCATGAAACTGTCGGGACAAAACCGCAGTGGTTTTTGTGTAAGCTGCAAACAGACAGACAGCTAGACAGACAGACAGACAGCTAGACAGACAGACAGCGATGATAATCTGCTTGGCTTGGTGCAAGGACTGTTGTATAACTTTCCCCTCGTCAACAATCCCATTAACAGATCAAAACTAAGCAATCCTATAAACAAAGCCACTCCACTTATGCAGCATAATAAAATTAAAAGGGGGGAAAAAAAAAAGGATCAACAAACGAGGGACGCCAATCCCGACAGCAGCTGCAATAGATGTGTGCGTAGAATAAAGAAATATAGCGAAATTACGGGTTTCAGATGACAAATGACATATTTCCAGAAAATAAAACTGCACTTGCACGACTTTAACTTCTCAACGGCGTGGGCGGCGGCGGCAACCTGCTAGCAGGAAACTGCAAGTGCAATCAAAATTACCACCTCGCCAACCCGTCAAGTAGCAGTTTACATCCATCAGCCTTATCTTTATGAGCACTGACAGGTGAAATGAAAAACACCGATGATCTCGTTACCATGGCACCTGTCAGTGGGTGGGATATATGAGGCGGCGAGTGAAAATTTTGCCCTGAGAGTCGATGCGTCGGAAACGGGAGGAGTTGGGAAGCGGAAGGATTTGAGCGACTGTGGCACGGGCCAAGTCGTGATGGCTGGACGACCGGACCGGGTCAGAACATCTCCAGAACCGCAGCTCTTGTGGGGGGCTGTGCGGCTGCAGACCAGTCGGGGCGCCCACGCTGACCCCCGTTCCATGTGGACAATTTGTGCCCGATCTCGCGTTCTCTCACGGTATTCCTGGCGTATCGCATCCAAAAGAGTCGGAAGGGAAAAACCCGATAGCGTGCTGCCCTCGGCCATGACTGCCGCCGCCACGGAGGTGGAAAATTTATCAGCATCCCAGAGCCTCAATCACACGGGCTGATTGGATGTCACGGTGTCACATTATATCCCCTATAAATGCAAAAGACAGCTCAAAATACTGTGAGCCACTGCTGCCTTTCATAGTAGAGAAGTACGTGTTAAAGCAATGGGAAAAGCTCTTTGCTTTTTTTTTTTTTTTCCTCTGAATTTCCACAGCCTTCGCGTGACTGACTTTTCTTTAGATTAGTCTGCTAATACATTTAAATTGAAAAATAAATATAGGAAAATCCATTCTGTGAGGCCGTTAAGCTATCAGGCAGAGTAACTCTTGCATAACAAGCAAAGCCGCGGTTATTAAGGTTTGGCGGGGTCTTCTCCAGCAACACCACAACGCCTCTCTTAATTGGCTTTCTCATCTTATATTCTTTTTAACATGACACTCTGCCAGCTGGCGGATCCTCCCCTCTCACCTCCTGCTACGGACTCCCTTCGTTTCCCCCAGTAATTCAGCTTTGAGCCGCTGTCAGCTCTCCTCTCTTTCCCGGGCGGGAGCGCAGATGTCTGGTTTTTCAGCGCTGGATGCAGCATCCAGCGCTGCTAACCTGAACGGTCCAAAGAGGGGAAAAAAAAAAAAGGAGGATGCTCTTTTGTACCATGTCGGCAGGGGGAGGCTTCGAGATAGTGACACAACACTGGTTGTCGTGGAAATGGGGACCAGATGGGGGGGAAAAAAAGGGAAGTAGCTACTGAGCCACGATGCTGGATTATTACCTGGCCGCAGCATCGTCATACAAACATCCTGGTTATTACTTTCCCCTCGAAATGGCGACAGTTTAGATCATGCAGAGACGTAGAGGGGAGTTTTTTTTGTTTTTTTTTTTGTAAGAGAGGCGGCGAGGGAAGTCGTTCGCTTGCTGAGACTTATTTGCACCGACGGAGCCAGCTGAGCACCATTGAGTCATCCTGCAGCACTAAACTTACACATACGCACACCCGCATCCCAAAGCTGAAGAAGCTTCCCATGGAGACTTTGTCCACCACTCTCTTCTGCTCGCGCTCACCGAATGCCCGGTGTGAATGCTTTTTGGCCTCTCTCTCTCTCTCTCTTTTGTTTTTTTTTTTTGCTATTCCAAACAATGAAGTTCCCTCCGTGCTCATCTGCTCCGCCTGTCAGGTGGAAGGTTGGCGACAATTAGATGGGAGGACGAGATGGCTCTGTTTGCCTCACCGTCTTGTGATTCTGTCATTAGCTGAGGGGGACGAGCCGGGCCGCCTGTGATCCATTTCATTCAGTCACCCCCACAGCAAAACCAATTATGATCATCACAAGCATTTACACAGTCTCTGATGGAGGGACCATTAGCCAGCTTGGAGGCAGTCTCGGCGCCGCGGTCGGACTGTTGACTTGCAGTTTGGGCCCTTGAGATTTGGACACTTCGTTTGTATTTGATCATGTTTGAGCTACTTCCTGTTTTACTTTGTAGTTCTGCTCTTGCGTGTCTCCTGCTGCATTACTCCGTGTCTGGTTATTACTCTCACATGTGTTGTCTTTGTTAATCAGCAACGTTCCTCTTTGTGTTGGAATAGTCCTATTTTTTTCTTTAGTTTTGGAAGGTTCCTATCTGGAAGTATCTCTGAAGCCAGCGTGACAAGAGCTGTTTGAATTCTCTAAAACCTTCTGGAAAGGAGCCTCATTGCTTCCGATATTAGCTCCTTTAGCATAGGGAACGCTCGGCCTTCCTTGACGAAAAGGAAAGGAAATTTTGCCGTCCCACAATGCCTCTCTGTGCACCATTAGGCCAGCCGCAGAAACAAAGATGAAATGACAAGCTACGCCAGCATCTGCTGCTCATTTGAGGTGTTTTCAGTTGATTATTAGAAGCTGCAGGTTGCTTTAGCAGCACTAATGTAACACTGTTGCCTCTGACTGACGTCGCCTCAGAAATTAGTTTGCACATCTCCCCATATTTTTGCAATTACGTTGTTTGTAAACCAAATGTTACATATAATGGAATATTAATTACAAACGGCACCATGTTGATCAAGTCATTTGTGTAATTAGCAGCTACGATATTCCTAGTCATGACAGACGTGTGAATCACTGCATGTGCATCACTCATGATAGTCTTACAATTATTCTTCACTTCATTGTGTTGCTCTTATTTAAAGCCGCAGTCCTGTTAGCTGAACGCTGCCGTGCTGCGACGCCTGGGTTTCATCTCGGGTACAAAGCGACATGTTTTTAACGTTAAACCGGTGAACTGTGACTGCGATGCCGCCGTTGTGAAGACACCAAAGTGAAGCCGTAGCTAGATGATGTGTGTAACTTGTCTGATTGATGATATGTGCAGCAGTTCTGCAGGTCCAAGGTGATGGCCACCTTGCATTAGCGGATCTAGGCTAAATATTGGACATGGGGGTGAGCAACCACTGTCAACCTTTTCATTTCACTGTTGCAGCTTCTATTCCTTTATTTATTTTCATTCTAGTCCTCGTAATGAGCTACCAGACTCTGGCCGAGCTGCTGAATCCCTGTCAGTGTTCGAGATTAGGTTTACAAAACCCAGCTCTTTTCTGAACACCTCGCGATTTCCAAAAAAAGGACAAAAACACCACACACACACACAAAAAAAACCCACTATCTTTCCTGCACTACCCTGGGCACCTACGTCTTATTCAAACTCGAACCTTGAAGTTCGGCTTGTGTTGTTCTCGCCCGACAAGATCCTTGCCCGTATCGTTGAGCGCTCGCATGCGAGTCGCTTTGGATGAAAGCGCGTGCTAAATGAATTGTAGAATTGGCAACGGATCACGGTTTTGTCCACGTTTATGTCCACCCGCATTCAACGACACGGTGAGAACCCCTGAGGAGAAGACGCTCTTTTTTGTAGTCATGGCACCCGCCGTTGCATTATGACAAGTGCATGTGCGAGTCGGATTCTCTGAATGCTGCCGTCTTTTACTAAGTCCTTGTGAGTTCTCCTTCACATTTTTCTTTGACCCCATGACGTTTTCCAGCAGGGTTAAGGAGAAGGGGAGAGGAGGGACGATTCAGACGCACCTGTTTTCTGTGTCCTTAATGGATTCATGGTGTTTCCAGGTTGTTTGAGGTTGTTTTTTTTTTTGCTCCTGCCTAGTTCTGCTTCCCTGTGTTGTCCTCGGTTTGGTCTGCCTTTTTTTTTTGTTTTTTTTTTGCACTTTCTGTATTTGGTTTTTATTTCCGATTTCCGGCTCTTTAGTTTATTTGCTTTATTTGCTGCTGACTTGGGCGACTGGGTTCACCTGCCTCCACACCCAACCTAACACTCAACTTCCAGTTGCAACACTGGATAAGAAAACATGGAGACCGCAGTGGAAGGAATTACATTTGAATAAACAATTGTCAAGGGACCGCAAAATCACCGTTGATGATGCACCGTGTTAAATCAGAGTATGAACAACAGTCTAGCACCTAGGCACACAGCAGCCATGTAAATGCTAACGTCGACATGCCAACATGCTGACAAGGACAATGCTAACAGAATCTTCACCAAGTATTCTAAAAATGGGCTACTTAGCAAAGTGCAGCTGAGGAAGACCAGAATGTTTGATGGCAGATGAGATGTTTCAGATAAGTGATAATTGACCTGCCGGTGGCACTCGAGAAAAATCTGCCCTCCCAAGTCATGTTTATTGTACTGTTAGGCATTAAGGTATTTCAGTCTGACTTTCCATTTCCCGCTTCACCGGGAGGAAATCGTGCAGCATGAACTGCAACAGGCTTGCGGGGTTCTAATCTGTCCAACTGACTGGCAGCCCTCAGATTTTTCAGTTACTGTTCAAACATTCCCTCTGAGACGCAAAAAAAAAAAAAAAAAAAAGGTTTTTAACACGAACCGCAGTCTGAGCAAAAGTGGTGGACAGACCAACGGCGGCGACGTTGCTGGTTATACACAAGGCTTTTAACGTGGCAGAGACCAATCATACTCGAGGAAAAGTCATCCAAAAGCCGCGTAGATAAAGATGAGGAACAGGAAGGTTCATTCCCCGCTGCAACCTGTACCCAGATAAACAGCAGAAAATTGCTGGATTTAGCTTAATTAGATCCATCTGCCGATCGACTCTGCGGCACCCCTGAAAGCAGGTACTGTGATCACACCGCCGCAGACTTCACTCAAAAGACTCTAAGCTCAGGCTTCGCTTTAACAATTACACGCCGACATCAGTGCCACCTGAAAACTTTTCTCTTAAGCCTGCTTTATCTCTGCAGAGGTGGGTGGCTTTGAATCAGGAGAGTCAGCCAGCCAAATGGAGCGGGGAGGGGAAGGGTGGACGGGCATGAGCACAAATGAATGCGGCGTATATATGTGTCTAAGAAAGGGAGAATCTGACAAGCCCACGAAATGAAAATGTCTAATCTAATGAACGCCGAGCCCCCTGCATTTCAAAAACCGTGTGTACAATGGCGAAAGCAAACAATTCGGAGCCCTTAACAAAGCAGCTAATTAACTGCTGCCACGTTTTCACAAATTTGCTAATTGATCCCCTAATTAGGGCACAACATCAACTTTTTTTTTTTTTTTTTTTTCTCGCAGTCATGTCTATTCACTTCAGCTGATGAGACCTGCAGAGAGCCAGACATGAGCGTCTGAGTCATGCTTTCTATTCTTTTGTCCTTGGAAACAGCACTACTGTTTGATGGAAAGTGCGCAGATGGTTTCTGTCATCTGGATATGGAAAGAATAGAGAGGCTGAGTCACTGTGGTCGTGAGGTATAGGGATGCAATTTTGGGCATGCGGCGGCGATACGTATATGTAAGGCATAATGGATCTATATTTCAAGGTACTGGCAATTGCTACTTTGGAAGCGATTGGAGAGGCTGGCTTGATTTGCTCTACATCTACTGTACATCTGTATGCAGGCGTGCACATTAAGATCCAAACCAAAGCTCTTTGCTATGATGTTCACCAAGGAAGAGCAGACATTCTGACTCAACTTAAAGCTTTTAAGTTAAAAAAATAAAAAAAGGAAGTGCAGTACCGACCAGAAACTTGAGGAAAATAAATTTCGAAGTGATTCTACGAGTTGGAAAAAGAAAAACTGCTGGTGATATGAATCGGCTGTGTGCTCAACTTATCTCAACTTTGAGTGGCGTACTCTTGAGATACTGTTGAGCGATGATATTATTTATACACAGGGCTTTGGTTACCTAGGCAACCAAAGCCTGCAGTATGGCATGTCTACATGTCTTCGGCAACTGCTAGCTTTTGAGCGATGGCAGAACAGCGGATCCCTTTATGTGCAGCTCAACAATAGATGACATAACTCCATGCGGTTGGTAAGGGCTTGTGACACAGCCACAGAATCAGCATCTAAAATGTGCAGACTGCCTCTGATCTTCAGAGCGTTTTTGCATGTTACGGCTCGGTTCTGGTGCACCATCACCTCCGGTTAGCGCCGCGTCGCTTCAGAATGCGGCAGCCTTTTTTTTGTTTTTTTTTTTTTTTTAACGTAACTGAACAACTTAACCGAATGTTAACTCGTAACTCCACCGTCGCAACTTTACACGGCGATCATGTCACGTCTGTGTTTACAGACAGTTACGGAGAACAGTGGGATTACTTTGCGTATTGTTTTCCGCGTTCCTTGGCCAGCTGTTTTGCACACACACAAACGCGCGCACGCCAACATGATCGCTAACAGAGCTTGCAGAGAGAAAAGCCACCTATGACGCGGTCCTCGGCTCTATTCTGTCGTTCCGTCGGTCCGAGCAGTTTCTCACATGTTGTTTTTTTTCCCCCTTCCTCGCAGAGACGCCGTTTCTGGCACGACTTCCGTCGGAAAGGTAATCAAGTCTGCTCGGTGACAGCTGACTTTAGCTGAAGCTGAAAGCGGGAGCCGCCGCTGCTGTTACGCAGACTGTACGGAAGAGGCTTGAAATGCGCCAGGGGAGGAGTCTCGTATGTAATGGTGTGTTTACGCTATACGAGGAGCTCTTGTGCAGGAAATGCCATCCAGACTCTCCCTTTTCCCTCGTTATCTTGTGGAAAAAAAAAAAAAAAGGTGAGCTGGGCCCCGCTGCACAGCCTCAAAACAAACGCCAGCAACCTCAGTGAGGCTGCTGAACGTCTCACAGCCTAATCAACAAAATCAGATATCACGATTGCTCGTGTTACCAAATGAATTGGATTTGATTTGCATTGCATAAGCCAGCTGTGTCTTTTTTTTTTTTTTTTCCTGGCGGCTATTTTTGGTGAGACGTTTTTTTTTTTTAAAGTTTTTATAACAGCTTCCTTCATTTATGAATAACATGAGGGTAACGTGATGGAGCTTTGATACAGTCTCGATTCAACATTAATCTCCTTATTCATTGTTCCAGCATGAGACTGTTTGTCGCAGCAATAAAAGAAATCTAAAAATATGCTACAGGATGCACTGGATTAAAAGAAAAAACAATGCTTGCATAAACACTCTAACACAAGACACTCTACAGTCTTATTACAGACTGCTGGCAAACTTACAAACTTATACTGAATATCACAGAATTTTTTTTCAGAGAAAATGTCCAAATTTTAAAAACTTTTCAATTTTTATGCCTGCAGAACTGCACACCCGGGGAATGTGGGGACGAGGGGGAGGAGACCAGGACGCTGTGTTGGTGCGGCCCCGTGCCGCATGTCGGAGCTGCTGTATGCGGTCTGTTGCGACGGCTGTGTCGCGCTGTGTACGTGTCCCTCGTGTCCCTCGTGTCCCTCGTGTCCCGGCCGTCAGCCGCGGCTCTGGTTCAAAACACAGCTGCATGCGCTCTCTGCTCCTGCAAAGCTCACGTTTTCCAAATGCTTGTGCTGGTGAATGACATTGATGCCGTTGCTCAGTGTAGATATAATAGAGCCCACTGGGGCAATGTCATTTGTGAATATGGGCTATAGAAATAAAACTTACTTGACTTGACTTTACTTAACAGAAGTTTAGACTCATTTGCTGCTGTACGGGGTTTGGAATAGATGGAAAACCTACGATTTCCCTCTCTTTCTAAGGCTAGAAGACCCATTTAAAAGAAGAAATGAATACAGGGCTCTTTCATTGGCAGGACAATGAATCATTCAAAATAATCTTGATATCTAAATGCATCGTTTTACAAATGGGGGCCTAAACTGAGGATGCCTCTCAAGAGGCGTCTGTTGAGGAGGCACATCCAACTCCAGGTCTGTGTCTCCCTTCCATTTTGGAGCCGAGGCGTATGTCCTCCTGTTCTTAAAATACCAGCAACGCTTTTTCACAGTCTCATAAAGAGTGTGTTATGGATACAGTGGTGGTACTGTTAATGTAGCAGTGCTAAACAGTCACTGACCTGGTTAATGTTACAGTTTGTGTGAGCTGAGTCACAGTCGCGGAGGATGTTTGAGACAACCATGTGATAGGAAGCGAAAATAGAGTTACAACATTCTTCCTGTTGGTGCAGTTTTTTTTTGTTTTGTTTCTGCAGCGCAGCCACAGGGAACGATATCCAGCATGTGCACTCACCTGTACAATCTCCAGCATCTCAGCTTTACTGATGTATCCATTTCCGTCCAGGTCATACATGCTGAAGGCCCATTTCAACTTCTGCTCGAGCTTGCCTCGTGACGTCACACTTAGCGCGATGATAAACTCCCGAAAGTCTATTGTCCCGTCGCCGTTGGCGTCAAATGTGCGAAAGACGTGCTCTGCAAACTTCGAAGCGTCTCCGTAGGGGAAGAAGTTCCCGTAGATCTTCTTGAACTCCTCCATGGAGAGGTTGCCGCTGGGGCAGTCCCTCAGGAAGCCTTTGTACCACTCTTGGATCTCGTGCTCGGTGAAGTCGGTGCTCTCCAGCAGGTCCTGCATCACTTCAGGACGGAGCTTGCTGTTCTGCTTCCCCATTGTCTGCTGGTCCTTTCAGTCACTTAGCGCACTAGGAGACAGAGAAACGACAGGATTCGGTTTTAGCACGGAGCGGATGTAGCGACACACTCGGAGACAGACCGGGGCCCAGCGGCTGGGTGCGCGCGGTCTCAGATCCGCCGTCGACGAGATTCAGACCTTTTTCCATCAGCTTGTCACCGAATCAAAGCACAGCGCGAATCATGTTAGAGGGTAACTTGAGTTTCCAGGAGAAAGGACGAGGCGTGGTCACGCGTTCACGTCTTTGAGAACTTTCGACAGCACGTTATTTCAACTTACAAACAGAGAACTTTACAGGCTTTCAACTCATCATGCCTTCATTGCCGCGGCAAATTTTTTTCTTGTCTGGAGCAAAAATGTGTTGATCAACAACCAACTGTACAGAACTCAGCTGCTGCGGCATTCTTCCACTGGCTACCGGTATATTTTGGATTATTAAAAGGACTGTTAATCTATTATTATCAGTCTACTGTATATTTAAGGCTTGAGCATAAAGTGGTGCAAGGGCCTCAAATGTCCACCAGAGGGCTACTTGCACTTAAGGTGCAAGACCCTATTCAGCTCCTTCCTCATGACTTGGTCATCTTTGAGGTTATCTGCATGGGTGAAACATCAGACCAGAGACTTGGGACCTTCTAGGACCCCTTTGTGTGACGGAGTCTTGTGTCTGGCATATGCAGTTGATTCACACATCAGATCTGGTATACATGACGCCATGATTCACAATTCTATATCTTACAATGATGAATTTATGCGTGTTGCTGCACAAGTTGGAAATCTGTCATCAGCTTGCCACGCACCACTCATGACAGTACAAAATTCATGGTAATGGTGGCTATGAAGGAATCGACATGGCCTGAGTGAATCTCTGGTTTACTGTTTCTGAGATCAGTTTCGGGTTGGGTCGCACCTAAAGCTGGACGTGTTCTGATTATTTATCTATACCTCTGGTATTTCTGGAAATATTTAGCTCTGTGGACTGAACTTTGAGGGTTGCAACTGCAAACCGCAAGCAGCATTCAATTTATACTATCTAAAACAAGTCCGTCAAAGTCAGTGCTCCCTCCATGCTCCATAATGGTATTTTGTTGTCACAGATAGTATTAAAAGCAAGTGATGCTGTTACCAAAATATGTATAAGGTGCAAGAACCCAGTCATTATTTATTTTACAAATCATTTACATTTCCTCTTTCTCAATACTGCATGAGCCAGTAGAGCTTCTCAGAGAGAGGTCTTTTATCGGTTCTGGGGTCCAGGCCAACCACCGGAGGGGACAGAGTCTTTGCAGTCATTGCCCCAAACCTCTGAAATAGCCTGCCTGAGAAAATAATCACTTCTGAATCTCTTCTTAAAATATTTTCATCAAACCTGATTTGAGTGTCTGAAATCTGGCTTGCTTGACCTGTCTATTTTATTTATAAAATATCATAAGATAATTTTCTATCGAGAAATCTAATCTAATCTAATTATGAAACCTGGAATACTGTAATTTATCTTCATTAAAGGTCTGTTCCGCTGAATTATTTGATCCCAGCTGAACAAAACAGATTAAAAATAAAAAAAAAACAAAAACAAAAAAAAACAACCTTTTTTAAGACACTAATTTAATCACACACATATAGGCCTTTGAAAGCAATAAATGGCATGTTTGATTTGATATATGCAACTACACTGAATAAAGCTTTGGCATCTGTGGTCTTCTAATCTCAAAAGGAATCCAAATGCGTGTCCTCAAGTGGCTTTAGTGATGTACAAACCAAAAATAGATGTTTTTTTTTTTGTTTTGTTTTTTAATACTTTACGTTTACCAGGCTAAAATTACTCCCTTCTGTCCAACTAATGGAACATTCCATGGAAAACTGGACTGTGTACAGAGTACACACAGCACCATATGCCCAACACGGGTTTAGCTGGTCTATAAAACCTCCTGACACGTACTAAACTCAGGCTTAGATGAAGGTTTAGGCTAACATAAGCAGCTCAAGGAGGAAAAGGTGGTAAAGGCAAATGATGTTTAATCTGAGCCAATCAGCAAACATTATTCAGATTCATTACCTCCCAGGAAACAATCTGTTAATTCTCCCTCTGGAAACGCCACATCAGTGTTTGCCGTACAGATCTTTCCGAGCCAGAAAAACCTTTATAAATCCTGTTGATGCTGTTTGCAGTCGGTCTAAATGTGCGTATTAATTTTATTACAAATAGTGACAATGAGCTGTCATCCACACGTAACTGAGCCAGAAAGCTGCATATTGTTTTACTTTCTGACAATAAAGGTCATAGTACTCATAAAAGAGACTGTTTGCTTGCCGTCATGTTAGGTGATGGCATATATGGCAGATGTCCGATAATTCACTATACTAATTTGCCGTTGACCGTTTTATTTTTCTTAGAACTTTCATGACATTGTTTGCATACCAATATTTCTTCTCCATTCTTCTTCTGTTCTATCATTTTGAACACACAGCTAAAAGCCTTGTGTTTCTGCTGACCCAAAGTGTTTGTCGTTTGGTGTGAGGTAGTCAAAAATGCTGACATCATCTATATGACAATAAGTAATCCGTAGGTTGTTTTTTTTTATAACTCCCACAATTATATCAAAAAAACATAGTTTCAGCCTGCTTCTTTTCGCAATAACCCAGGTTA
>CAAKHG010019311.1:4025-14145 GCA_901007715.1 Dactylopterus volitans
TTATTATTGTATGAAAAAAAAGAAGGGGGGGGGGGGGGCACGAGGGAGAACAAGGCAATTTTACGGATGAGTGTGTGTGCGTGTGTGTATGAGAGAGGGAGAGCGAGAGGGAGAGAGAGAGAAAAGGGGAGGGGGGCTCATTTGCATACAGCTGAATAGTTCTATCTCCCGTCCCGCACGCTGCACCCGCATGAGGGCAAGAGAGGGACACGCGCCTCAACAATGGGAGGCGCGCTGCCGCTAAACCGTAAACGCATTGCTGGGCATGAAGGGGCACGCGACACCAACGCAGATAAAACGCACCCAAAATAAAACGTTTTTTTGGGGGGGGGGGGGCGCGCAGCAGGCCCGAGTGAACGAATTTAATGACTAGATGATAAGAGGTTCCTTTTTTATTATTGTTGCTGTTGTTGTTATTATTAGCAGTATTATTGTGGGTGGGTGATTGCGGCGGAAAGCTCGTTTTTGGTTGGTTTATCCGGACGTGACTCTGATATTCGCGCTCCACCTTCACGCTTAAAAGGTCCTGGACGGTTTTATTTAAATGCGTAAAAAAAAAATAAAAAAAAAAAATTAAAGAAAAAAATAAGGTGAATTTTAACCGAAATCACAACAACAACAACAACAACAAGCAACACGATTCTTCCTGTCATCGCGTTTCTAATTTCATCATCCTGACCTCGCAGGGGAGTCCGGGAAGGAAATAAGCTCCGAAGGGCTAATTAGGCGTGGAAACCAATTAAGGTCAAGCGGGCGCGCACGCACGCGCGCGCGCACGCGGGGCGAGACGCTGATGGAGTTCCACATTTCACCCGCTCTCCCGAAGTTGGGCCGATGTATTGTGCGCGGAGAAATGAGTTAACAGATGTTGGGGGGGCTTGTTAATAATCGCCGGTGGCGGCCGGTCGGGAGCGCGGTGCCAGCGCGCGTTCAATCTGGATATTTGTTGTTGGGCTGGAACTGAAGGAGGTGGAGGAGGAGGAGGAGGAGGAGGAGTGGGGGCGGGGGTGGAGGAAGAGGAGGACGGGGGGGGTGAATATGTAAAGTGGGCGGCGTCGGCGGACTTGATTGGCAGTTTATGTAATGAGCAGCGCGAGTCTATATATCGGGGCGGAGGCGCACCGCGGTTCATTCACTAGTAATAAGGCGGGTGATGAACGTCCGCGGCGCACCGACGCACCGACGCACTCAAGTTCGGCAGCCAAAACAAGCGCCCGAGCCCGCGCGCGCGCGCACCCGGGCGAATTGTGGAGTACGCACGGCGACACGCGAGGAAAAGGGGGGGGACGCCTGCTGACTGTCTGACTGACTGACTGACTGTCTGACTGACTGACTGTCTGACTGACTGAGAGGGACGGACGGACAGACCAGAAGCGCGGCTTGGATATTGCTCTGCCACCCCCTCGTCCTCCTCCTCCTCCTCCTCATCAGCCCTCTCACATTTTGGATAACTTGGGAGATTGGAGGAGGAAAAAAAAAAACGGCTTTTTCTCTGGACGCTCTTTTGACGCACGGCACAAAAAAAAACAACCAAAAAAAAAAAAAACCCAAAACAAAAACAAAACAACACCCCAGGAGCTACGGAGAACTCCCCCGGGGGGAGTGTTGGAGGGATTTATACCTGCCATCATTTTCTTCTGCTTCTTCTTCTCCGTTTGTTTACCTTGGTGTAAATACTTTGGGATTAGCGAGGTTTTTTTTGGGCTGCCTTTTTTTTTTGTGTGTGTGTATCTGGCTGGTGGCGCGGCTGCCCTGGAGAAGCGAGAAGGATGGCAGCCTGGTTCACCTTCACCGTCGCGTTCAGCACCACGCTGATAACACAGGTAAACGCAGGAGGACGCCGCGGCTCCCCGGTGGTCCCCAGACCCCTGAGGTGGGAGGGAATGGGGGTGTGTGGGTGGTGGGGGGGTCGAAAAGCGAAACGGAGAGCCACTTATCTGATGTATTTTAGCCATAACACAAAACAAACAGAACAACAACAACAAAAACAGAAACACCACCTCCCCCCTCCCAAGACAAAACACCGTATCCCCTTCTCTTCTAGGTATTTGGAACCGGTGTTTTTGAGCTCGACCTCCACGAATTCAAGAACCACAGGGGCTTGCTCGCCAGCGGGAACGCGTGCAAGCCCAACTGCAGGACTTATTTCAGGATTTGCTTGAAGAACTATCAGGCCGTGGTGTCGCCGGGCGGCTGCATCTTTGGGAGTACGAGGACGCCGGTGCTGGGGACCAACTCCTTCAGCGCCAGGGACGCTGGCACTTTACCTAGACCCATTCAGATACCCTTCAACTTTAGCTGGCCGGTAAGAGCGTGGACGGGCGCGCGCGCACACATGCACACACGCGCGCACACGCACAGCACACTACTCATAGACAAACGCGTGCGTGCGTGCGTGCGTCGGCGCTGTCGCAGCCGCCGCCGCCGCCGCCGGGCTGCGTCGCTGCCTGCCGCTGCGTTTTGGGCGCGCACCGGTTATTGGTCGGCGCCTCCTAATCCGCGCCGTTAGGTAACGCCGCGGCGCGCCGCACATTGGCCCGCCGCCGCGTCGTTCACCTCGCGGGCCACCATTTGCGCGTGACACACATTTCGCTCGCGGGAAGCCTGCGAGCGCCAACTGCGTGGGGGGGGTGGGGGGGCGATTGCAGGAGGGGGTGGGGGGGCGCTCAGGGCGGCTTATCGGACGCCAAATAAACATGAGAAATTGAGAGCTGCGATGAAAGCAAATGGATATTAATCAACTGCGTGTGTCTCCTCCCCAGGGGTCGTTTTCTTTAATAATTGAAGCCTGGCATTCACCTTATGGAAATCTACCTGTAGGTAAGTGTCAACATCTTTTCCACCACAGGAGGGCGCTCTGTCTGTACGTTTAACGCAGCACAGCCTCCAGCCTCCTCTGCTTTTTTTCCCCCCTTCTTGCACGATTAACATGCAACAAAAAAAAACCCTGCACAGATAAAGCAAAAAAAAAAAAACAACGAAAACAAAACAGACAAAAAAACATCCACCTCCATCTTGGCCTCTTGTTGCTACAATCATCATTTTGCGCATTTTCACACCTATTGGCCCCTTTGTTATGAACTTCAGAACACCTTTTTCATTCTTATACCCAATACAATTGAACTTCCTCTGGTTTATTTTTGGCGTGGGAAAGAGCCGTGGGCTTCGGTGAGAATACGCAGTCCCTGCCAAAAACCCCTGACTACGTCTTCCTGTATTTTACACCTTGCTCTGTTCCGCCCTTTGGAAGAGGGGAGCGGGCCTGGGAATGTTTTTGCTGACAGAAAGCAAAGAGGAAATCTCAAACCTGAGTTTATCTTTCATCTAAGCTGCGTGGGACTTGATAAGGGATGCGGCTTGTTGCCGGGCAGATTAGTGGAATGAAAGTGGACGACTGTTAGAAGCCTTTTCCCCGAGATTTATGCCGCGATCGTCGCATAGATGTTAATCCTGCACCCTTCTCTCCCCCCCTCTTCCCCACCCCACCTTCTTCTCCCCCTCTTCCAGACGCCAATAACCAAGACTTTTTGATAAGCTTTTTCGCCATCCAAAGGCAGCTGGGCGTCGGGGCCGACTGGATTCCGGACACGCGGGTCGGCAAGCAGATAGAGATAGAGATCAAGTATTCCTACCGCTTCATCTGCACCGAGAGCTACTTCGGTGAGAACTGCTCCAAAAAATGCACGCCGAGGGACGACCGCTTCGGACACTACACCTGCGGCCGGGACGGCCAGTTCTCCTGCCTGCCTGGCTGGAAGGGGAAATACTGCGAAGAACGTAAGCAAGAGGCGCAGCGCCCGCCGTGACACACACCGGGTTCACCGCGGCAGCTGCATGATGGGGAGTTTTGCGGTGCCGTGTTTGTCTGAGCTTGTGTGTTTGCTTGAGCACGAGTTGTGGGGGGGTCATTCGGTGACCTGGCGAGGCTCCGATTGTTTGGTCCCTCACGGCGTCGGACCCGCTTGCCTTCCCGTCCTTTTGGTTCTGGTCCTGAAAGCAGGAAAGAACTTTGGAGATGTAGCTTGTAGTCAGATTATCAAGGATGTGGTACGACGCCGCGGCAGTAGTCGAGAAGCCCGGCGTGCGGCTTTATGATGAACGTTTTCCTTCCTCGCGTGCCATTGGTGAAATTCCCATAACTGAGTATCGTGCGCGGGGCGAGCAGCTCGGCGCGGCTACGGCCCCGTCGCGCTAGCGCGGACCCGCGAGGGCAAACATAGACCAACGCCGCGCCGCTGTTGGGAAAGGTCTGAATGGGGGCCCAGTGAGGAGGCCGGGTGCCATTTGGCTCCACGACGCCAAAGGACCCTTTTCACTGAAACAAATTAATCAAAGACTAGATTGGAAGGAGGCACCAGGAGAGAGAGAGAGAGACAGAGAGAGAGAGAGTAATAGTTACCATGTGCTGGATATGCGACCACACGGGTGACAACAGATCTGTCATCGGTGTCACTCGGTGGTGAAAGAGAAAATGGCATGTGCTATTTTGACTGCGGCGCCAAATTCTAACCAGATGGGCTCACGTGTCGCAGTTACAGACGCATCAATCGTCGTTGACTACAGAAAATATACATGAGAAAGAGGAATTGGGAGTCTTTCAGACGCTATAATCCCCCCCCCACTTCCGTCTCAGAAACACACTTCCATTCATCAGCGTTAACAACAAGCCTGCTGGTTTGGACCTCACATTTTTTTAGATTGTAGTCGTGGCGCCTCCAGTAGGTACACAATCATACATGCCAGTTTATTAGGTACACTGAGATTTCAAAAAAAAAAAAAAAAAAAAAGAGCCATGCATGATTGTTGTGGTTTTCCTGCGTTATAACATTCCGCCAACCATAATTCATGTAAATGGGACGGACAAAATAATTAAAACCTCGCCGCCTCCAAAGTAAAGTAAGCCGGCGTTTCTCCCAAACAGATTCAACCTGCGAGCGTCACAACAGAACGCGGGGGGGAGCTGCTGGCGTCAGGCGGCTCGTGAGCGCGCACGCACGGGCTAATTAAGACGTTAGCATACACAGGTGCGCAGCCGACTCTCATTACCGCCATCTGCGCCCGAAGTGAGTCATAATACGGAGCTGATAGGTGTGCGTGTCTGCGTGTGTGTGTGTGTGTGTATTGTTCATAGAAATATATCTAAGGCCTTCAGAAAGTGTTGTGCTGCGTGTGCCCAGTAACATAATATAACATAATCCCGCAGGGGCGTGTGTGTGTGTGTGTGTGTGTATGAGCAGGGAGGGTGCGTGCGCGCACCGGCAGGAGGCTGCACGCGCCAAGGTTAATCGCGGCATTATTATCCGCCACGCGCCACCAATGTTGAGCCCCCCCCCCTCCTCCTACCTTCCCCGCCCGCCCACCCAGTCCTCTCCACTCCCCACCATTGTTGGGGCGCGCGCGGCGGTGGCAGCTGCAAATATGGTTGCAGCCAACCACAAACAACAATAGTGACAGCTGTCTGCTATTGAGAGCGAGCATCTGTTCTGGACTAAACTGGCTGCTTACCGCCGGTCGCCTGATACGTCGCCCTGCGAATCAGAGTCACGCAGGAGCGGCGAACGCACGCTCAACAGCGCAGGGACACCGTGTGGGCCCCCCCCCTCGACCCTGCTCACTCCCTCCTCCCTTCACTGGTGGAGTGTTGGTGGTTGAGGGGGGGGTGTGGCTGACAGGTTTAGATCAAGGCTGCTGAGGGAAAAGTGAGGCTTGCCCAGTCACCTTAGCACAAGTGCTGTGTCTCTTATGAACACATTCAACTGTTTTAGTTAACATTGTTGTCTATTTTAAAAAAAAAAAAAAAAAAAATCTGACATCTTTTTTTTTTTTTTGGTTATTTCATTGTCAGATTTGTCATATGCAGCAACACCTGCTAGCGAACGCCGGGAAGGAGATTCGAAAAAAAACAAAAACAAAACAAAAAAAAAAGATCAGCAGACTTACATTTGTTTCTCCTTTCTTCTTTTTTTCTTTTGCTTTAGCGATCTGTCTGGAAGGCTGCAGCGAGAGGAATGGAAACTGCTCCAAACCCGGCGAGTGTGTGTGAGTATTCATAAATATGAGGTGTTGAAAATAGATGCGTGCTGGACGGGGAGCTCGCGCAATGGGGGGAGGGGGGGCATGCGCGAGTTAAACGGGATTATGTGGAGAGCTCGTGTTTACCAAAAAAAATCCGCTTCGGTTTCAAATTTGTTGACGCATTGACATCAGCGGCGCCGCCTCCCACAAAGGCGGCTAATCAGTGGGGTCGTGGGGGGGGGTTGGCGGGTGTTTCTATTTCATCGTTTGAAGATTCACTCGGGCTGCTGTCATAATAAAGAGAGGCTAAAGTTTGCAAAAATCAAGAAACAAAAATCTGCGTCACTCGCCGGCTGCTTCCCACGTCCCCCCTTCACGCTCATCCACTCGGATGTGACCCATTCCTCCTCAAATCCCGATTTTTATTTTTATTTTTTGCCCCCTTTTTAAGCATGAATCCTTGTTCCCACCACCGGGACCAACCCAAATTGAGATTTGATACCACACACCATTAAGCTGCTCTCATGTCTCTGCTCACTCAGCAGAAAGGAAAAAAAAAGGAAAAAAAGTACATAGTCGACTTCACAGCGTCACGGTTTGACAAGGTTGCTGCACTCTACTGAGAAATGGATATTCATGGGAGACATATGGAGAAAGAAAAAAAAAAACGCCTCAACAGATAGCTTGCGTCCAAGAAACATTTGTCCTTTTGTGTTATAATCATTAATCTTGCATATATATGTTAAAAAAAAACTGCGCGTGTGATTACGACTGCTGACATGATTGCCGGTGCCGATGCCGTCACTCACACCCATACACATACTTATAAGTCACGCTTTGGAATTCCTCGGCACCGAATGAGTTCAGGCATCCGGCTGTGACGCAGCTAGCGGACGACTGGCATGTCGAAATCGGGTTTAAGCGGCTTTTTTTTCCGGGTTCAGAAGGAGGAATAAGTGATTAATGGAGGCGTGTGTGTGTGTGTGCGGTGTCTTCCCAGGTGCCGGGACGGCTGGCAGGGCACCTTCTGCGACGAGTGTAAGAAGTACCCGGCCTGCAAACACGGCACCTGCCAGCTGCCATGGCAGTGCAACTGTCAGGAGGGCTGGGGAGGCCTATTATGTGACCAAGGTACACCAGACTACTTGGACCGCTGCTGCTGGTCCTCTTTAAAAAGATCTTCTCATATTGCGTGTAGTGTTTTCATTTGAATTAACTTGAAAGCATTAGTGAATTAGTTTCCCCCTCCATTCGCGGCTTTACACACACGCGCGCGCGCGCACACACACACACACGCACACACAGAGATCCAGGATAGATAGCTTTCCTTGGCCCCGCAGGCGCCCTGTAAACAAACACTCCCCTCTCTCCCTCTCCCTCAGACCTGAACTTCTGCACTCATCACCATCCCTGTGTGAATGGCGCCACCTGCATGAACACAGGCCAGGGCAGCTATACGTGCACTTGCCTGCCCGGTTTCACAGGGGTCAACTGTGAGCTGGAGATGCAGGAGTGCGACAGCAACCCCTGCAGGAACGGAGGGATATGCACGGTGAGCCCCGGAGACCGACACACTCCCGAAAATTTGTTTATTTTTCGTTTTGATTTTGCACCCGTCTGACTGCCTCCCCTCGCGCTCCGCCGCAGAACCTGGAGAGCGGCTACGTGTGCACGTGCCTGCAGGGGTTCGAGGGCGACCACTGCGAGCACAGCCTGCTGACCTGCGCCGATTCGCCCTGCTTCCACAGCGGCAAGTGCTGGGAGAAGGACAATGGCCGCAGCTACATGTGCGAGTGTCCCCGCGGCTACACCGGACTCAACTGCGAGAAGAGAGTGGACAAGTGCACGTCGCTTCCCTGCGCTAATGGTACGGCCTTCCTCCCCTCCTTGCCCCCCTTTCCGAACCCCCCCCCACCCCCTTGAATTCCTGCAACTGGAAGCAGTGTGGAACAACAGGAATTGGTGGGAACTTGGTGTCTATTGTCCTCCGTATAAACACTCAACAGCTCGGAGCAGCGGCGTGTAAATGTCACCGCGGCTCGCTGCGCTTGTTGATGAAAGGGGGATAAATATCCAGCGTAGCTCGATTTCTGCGCCCTTGTAAACACGCAGGGCTGCGGGATTGTTCTTTGTTGTGGGGGGGGGGGGGGGGGGAACAATGCGCCCTTTTGTGGTCTTGATTTTGATGACGTGTCAGCGGCAGATGTGGGCAGCTTCGACTGTTGAAACCTGAACTTTTTTTTCCGTCTCGTTTGAATCAAATGCATTGACGCCAGCTTTTCCCCCCTTCCTGCGTGCCCGTAGGTGGTCTGTGCCTGATCCACAGCGGCATGAGCGTGTGCAGCTGCCGCGCCGGCTTCACCGGCCAGCGCTGCGAAATCAACATCAACGAGTGCGCCGGCAACCCGTGCGTCAACGGAGGCACCTGCCTGGACCGGATCAACGACTACACCTGCGCCTGTCCCGCCGGATACGGGGGACGCAACTGCGACCGAGTCCTGGACGAGTGCACCCTTCACCCCTGCCTCAACGGGGGTCTTTGCACCGGCGGCGGTGGGACGGGCAAGCCTCAGGCCACCTGCGTCTGCCCGCCTGGATTCGCGGGGCCCCGGTGCCGCGACGCTTCGACTTCAGCCGAGAGTCAAGATGGCTTCCAGTGGGCGGCGGTCTCTCTGGCCGTGGGGCTGGTGGCGCTGCTGGTGCTGCTGTGCATGGTGGGCCTGGCTTTCAGGCACATCCACAGGCAGGCCCAGCGCGAGCGGGGAGACACGGAGACTATGAACAACCTGTCCAACGTTCAGAGGGACAACCTGATCCCGGCGTCGCAGCTGAAAAACACCAACCAGAAAATCAGCCTGGAGGTGGACTGTGACACGGAGAAATCGAACTTTATCCATAAAAACTATCACTTGGACCCTTACAACTCGAAATCGAAGGAGTTCAAGGATGAAAAGTCACAAGACGACAAAAGTCTTATTTACGACAAGGGTTTAGAAGACAAAATGCCCTTGAGTAGAGTCTACAGGTAAGAGAAACAACTTCTGCTGAGTATTTCACCGCAGCTCTAATCCCTGCATGCAAAATAGAATGTGAAAAGTATTAGAAAATGTCGATAATGTCTTGCATTAGTTGCGTTGTCATATTTAGACGTACGGAGCACTGATGAGAGAAAAATTACTGCTCGCGTCTTCTCAGTCGTTTGAAACCAATAATGAGCCCTAGCTGCTTTTCCGCCATTGCTCCTCACAAAGACAGAGTTTACATATGTGTGACAGTTATGTAGCGGCTATCCTCGCCGCCCGCGTCTGCCTGTGTGTGTGTGTGTATGTGTGTGTGTGGGCGTGCACATGTGCGCCGAATGCACAGCTCTGCCATGTGCTTCTGGTTTGTGTTAACGCAAAGTGTGATTTGTGTTTGCAGTGAAAAGCCAGAGTGTAGGATATCAACGATATGTTCCTCAAGAGACTCCATGTACCAGTCGGTATTTGTTATAGCAGAGGAGAGGAGGGAGTGCGTCATAGCAACTGAGGTAAGCCAAGGAATAAGAAAAAATATTACAGCATCATCAGCGTTTCCGTAGACCACCCCACCTCCATCCCCATTTGAGATGCGCGGCGTTGTCCTGAGGGCGCTATCCGTCAGCGGTGTATCAACATTTATGGCAAGCGATGATGCTATTTTGTTGAAAGAGCGGATTCTGGTGTTTGGGGGGATAAACCCACTCCACTGCATTATTGGTGTTTTGTCAATTACACGGGCGATTTATTTCTATCGGCCATGTAATGACCCTCGGTTTGAACTCCTGCGCTGATTCCCCACACATGTTTGGCTCGGTCTGGTCTCAGAAGTGCTTTTGTTTCACTGCCGTGACATACATGCATGTATGAATGCGGTGCAACGGCGTCGTCCGAGCAGCAACGGGGTCAGACAAGCGCTTTGGGATGATTGCATCATTTCATGTTGTTATTTGTATTAATTTTCCATCTTTTTTTTTTTTTTTCTCTCCGCAGGTATAAACTGTGAGGGATCTGGAAGTGAGGGGACGAGGATTTAAAAAAAAAAAAAAAAAAAAAAAAAAAAAAAATGGAGCGAAAATAAAAAAAAA
>CAAKHG010019313.1:10082-24403 GCA_901007715.1 Dactylopterus volitans
CTTGTCACTGCTGTTCGGTCAAATGTCATTTCTTACGTGTGTGTGTGTGTGTAGGTGAGGGTAAACGCACAACCTTCTTTTTATTCACGCAAAAGAAAATTTAAAAAAAAAAAAAAAAAAGAATTGCGATGAGTTTGAATTTTCGAACGCGAGAAAAAAAACCGACAGCACCTGTAGCGGCGCATCAAAGCCTGGGTCCTTCCACCTCCTCTGGCTCCTCCTCCACCCTCCCTCGGCCTGGTCGGCGAGCACCTGTTAGCTCGCGTTGACGCGGCGTCTTTAACGCCTCCGCCGATTGGCTTAAGCAGGGGCAAAAGCCCTTGCAGCTCAGGAATGCCCCACAGCAGGCAGCGGACTGTGTGCGTGCAGCAGCGGGCCGGCGGCGCCTGAAGGCAACACATTGTGTGCTAAGTTGCTGTCGTAAAGTCACTTTGGTTATAATGCTCAGATACAGCGCAAACAGTGATTTCTCTTTTTTTTTTTTTCCTCTCGCCCTTTTTTTTTTGGCTACATCAAGAAGAGGACGCCAAGCATGAGGCCAAAACTCTCCAAGAGGTCACACAGGGGTCACTTGACATGACAATGTTATGTTTTCAGAATCAACTCGGATATTTGCTTTTCTCGTGAAGCACACGAGCACATGCGGGTGGAGGGGGTTTTTTGGGGGTGGGCGGTTATGAATGCAAACCTACTTTGTTCTAAATGCAATTTTGTCAAAAGTGTAACACGTTTCAGAACACTCGCTGTGTCTTCACACCGGCTCAAGTGCTGAGATGAAGAGGGAAAAGCTGATTCGTAGCTGAGTGGGCTCAAGCACGCCCACCCTGTCAGAGAAGTGGTCTTGGTCTCTCGCTCCGGCAGATTAAACTAAACAATATTTGGTTTGACTGGCGGGTTATTGTTGAGTCTGTGGGGGTGTTGAGGAAGGTTGGACCTTCTCTCAGGACGTAGCCTCACTTCCCTCGCTCGGAGGCTCTCGGGAGGAGAGCAGTGGGCCTTTTAACTTCTTTATTTGCGCTGTGTTTGTAAAGGCCACATTCCCTGAGCCTGGCCGCAACTTGTGTTATTCTTCCTGTGCTGTTTGCCCCACTCGCAGCTGGAAGGACAGGAAAACCTATCTGGAAAACTACTTCATGCATGTCATCGGTGATTACAGGACGGCAGCGCCTGCCGCTGCCTGGCAGCCTCATGCCCGGACTCAGTGGGCAGGGGCAGGCCTGAATAATAGTGTCCCAGGGGGACGACGCCGAGCACCCCTCCTCACTCGAGGCCTCGCTTCTGCTTCCATGCGGGGGACTTTGTGAGTTTATGCAGCTTTGTCAGCACTCATCCTGTCCAGAACCTGGAGAAGGAAGCTCCGCCGGGCGGCCCGAGGTGGCCAAAAACACTCACAGCTTTAAGTTTCTTGCTCTAATCTCTCCATCTAACACAAATGAATTTGCAACCGCCGGCTGTGAATAAACTTCTTAAAAGTGGTGGAAGAATGGAATATTAGTAGTGAAGGAGATAAATCACACTGTTACTTTATTCTCTCCAAATGGATGAAACAACTTTTAAACAGCATTCTAATTAATTTATTCTTATTTTATTTGATATGGACATCGCAAATACAGTAAAATCCTCCCAGTGGACAGACCTGATGTGGGTGTGTTTAGCACAAGTGCTCATTTTCAACACCAGTCCATCGGCGGCTTTTCTGAAAACACAGAGCGTATTAGCAACAATTTTTAGATGAAGCAAGGTTCATGATTGCAACAATACTATAAAGTCCGTATTTATGCGTGTGAGCGCTGCTGTTTTGCTTTGAACCACGCTTGTATTCAGTGAACATGGAGCGGATGATGTTTGACATTGATTCCACATCAGTCACGACTCACAAGTCCCACAATTATTTCTATCACTCAAAATGAGTGAAATAGCTGCCTAAATTTCAACCGGTTGGCCTAGAGCTGATATGTTTTCTTTATGGTTTTTTTTTAGGAATAATGGTGAGAATCTTGAAAGAAGACAGGAAATTTGGTTCAAACAGAAGCAACACTCAAAAAAATGCAGGAGAAAAAAAAACAGCTGCACAATTTCACCGCAAGACCCGATCTAGCAGATGTAACGTCTAACAGGACGGTTGTTTGATAAATTATGTTTGATTGTATATAATAGTGCTGCTTGTAGTTTTGGCCTCTTTCTCCATCCACCTTGGAAGCAGCATTATCAAAGGAGCCAGTAACGCTGCGGTTTTTGGCAAAAGCAGTGGAAGGGAAAAGAAGCTGTACATTTTGTACAAATGAAATGTTTTCTCAAGCACTTGAGTGAACTCCGCTGTCGGCCGTACTGAGACCGCTGCAGGTGCCCCAGAGAGCAGCGAAACGCGCTCTCGGATCGGGTCCTCATTTCTGACTCGCAACAATGCAGAATATCATAACGTAAGATCCCCTTTTCATTGCTTCCTCTTTCCCGTGCCGCCACTTTCCCAGGCAGAGGACCTAGAAGAGCAATCTAGGGGGATCAGGAATGACAAGGCAGTCCGGCCTCCCATTGTATGTGTGCGTTTACTCAGCATGGGAGAGCAAGGACAGTTAGGCTACAAGAATACAATAGGCTCATATTTATTTACTGCTTAGTGGCAGCTAGGGAGACCCCCCTAATAGCTGATAGCAGCTTTACAGTAATAGACCTCTAATAAAGAGCCCAGAGGGCAAGTAGGGGCTAGACTCCCTGGCTCTGTCCTGGGCAGAGCGGCTTCTAGATGCCACTTCAAAAGCGCATAATGCAGCAAATCTATCAAATAGACTTAAATCTGTGATAATTGCGTCGGAGGTATGAATTCTCGCGTGAACGCGGGCTTACCCTTGGTTTTGGTATCGTGGAGTGTTTTGTACAAATAATTCCAGCCCATAACTGCACTGATATTCAACTCAACGTTAAGTTTAGCATTTCCACATTGCGATCTCAGCTCAGATGGCTGTATTGGAGGATAGTTCAAGAATGTCAAGTGGCCACCCAGTTACTGAAAATGCAAAGCCAAATCATACCGGATGTATGAAGTGATAAGAAATAATCTGCAGGCATTGTTGGCGGCTTACAGGGTCATAGAAATACATTAAAATAGGACTTTAAGAAGACATCCAAATGACATTTAGACAGTAAAACAATAATAGCAACTACAATCATTAAATTAAAAAAAAGGGGAGGTTTGCTTTGAAAGTTGTATTTTTTTTTTTTATGTGTTTATCTGCAGTACATGATAGTGTGCATGGATGCCTCTACACACTGCATACATTTTCACCACATTTACTTTAACATTTCTTTGGTTACGGCGTATAAGCGGTTTCCTCACATGGACATCCGCTTTCAATTCAGTCTCAAATATGTAACTTTTTTATAAATATTCACGTTGCTGCTTTTAAATGATAAAGAAAAGGGTTTCAAATGTGTTCTTCCTTATTTCAGTCGTATTGTAAAATGCTCCTGTTTTGATTAATGCAGTTCCCATTTCATGTTGCATCTTTGAAACCTATTACCTGCATGAAATCTATTACTTGCATGAACATATTCATATATTGGTATTCAGAGTAAGATGTAATGGCACACAGAAATGTTTGGTGTCAAAAAAGTCAGGAGATTCATCCAGTGCCGCTGATGACGTCTTACTGCATCATTGCAGTAAGAAACCAGGATGAGTATCAAAGCCGCTATGATGAAGAGTAATGCATGTGAGCTCCAGTGGGGGGCTCCCTCTCTTGTCCGCAAACATGACTGAGCTCATAAAACCATCTGCTTGACGAAATCAAGCAGGGCTGCTCGTGTCATTTTAAATAAACGGGCCGACGTGATTTCGCTTTTATTTTGAAATGTCCGACAGGCTGCATTTCCTTTGAAAGCCATTGCTGCAGAGGGAGTAATCGGCGCGTTTCCACTCTCCTCCGCACAGGTCGGACCTCAGACTGCATATCCAGCTGTTCTCCTGCATTCAAACACAACCTGACCATCTTTTTCACTTGTTTTCTTTCATGCTGTAATCTGACTGAAAAGTGACTGGAAATCGACCACATGTGACCTACATGATCGAGCTCTGGGCCTCGCAATATTAATTTTCCTAGAGGCATTAAGGGAGTGTGAGTTATTGGTCGCCTTGATGCCCTGTGGGTGTAATTGTAAGAGGAGGGCTGAAGTTGAGTGGTTTTGATGCCCGTCCGTCCCTTCCTCCAATCCCTGGGTTTCAGAGATTAACTTGGGCACTGGATTAAAATCTCAAAATAGAGAAATCCTTTTTAGGTGAACAGATTGATTAAAAAGGGGGAAAGATGAGTGTGTGATGGAACTGAGCTGCTGATATTGTCACCTGGGAGCTCTCATATGGCAAATGTCAGCTCGGAGCAGTCACAACTCACGGTGTGTGTTCATCTTCTGAATGAAGGTCAAAAATTCTTCTTTCCCTGCTCTTCATGACACTTTTGATTTTCTGGGTTTGTACCCTATGCAAAAAAAATAATAATTATACATGAGAAACATGAATGGGGTATTTTAGAAACCTTTTTGGATAATTCCATCTGCATTGCTGATTGTTTAATCATCTCATAATGATGCCGCTCTAATGACCATAGGAAAATGATAACATCTGCATGAATATTGGTTCACCACAAGCAACACGAGTCTCTCCGGAACAAATTTTTTGCAGTAAAATGAAGGTTCGATTTATGGCTCAAAGCAGCCAAAACAGCCAGGACCGCTAGCTTTCCCCCGGTAGCCACCGTTAGCTATCCCTGGGTCAGAAATGGTGGACAGAGATACAGCTACTTCTAGCTAACACTGGAAACTCCTGTTAAGTGATTTAAAAGCAGAGCAAACTAAAAGGGCTTTGTGTCGCGCGTATAACTCCATCCATTTCAACTAAGATTTCAAAGAGTCCCGACTCCCATTTTGGTCCCCAGGATGAAGCCAGTGAGATTCAGGTCTTGCAGTTGCACCCTGGCCAAGAGCCGGTCTGGAAAAGTGCAGGATGTCTTTGCGACGGCGGCGCCTTCGCGACAGCTTCGCAAAAAAACGAACAACACCGCCTTCAAACACAAGGGGGAGTAAAAGCTGCGCGTCTCCACTTTAAGCAGACTACTTTAGCAGGGCTAAAGGTTAGCCGAGCGAGCTCGTAAACGCTTGCCCCTCCCTCATTTCCGCCGCTGACGTGCCCTTGAGCAAGACGCCTCACCCACCCCAACGGCTCCGTTGCAGCTACTCGTGGGCCGCCGGGTCACACGTGGTCGCGGTGTGTGTATGCGCTTGTGCTTTCCGCCGCTGAAACCGTCAATGAAAACGCGAGCGGCGGCGGCGGCGACAAGGGGGGGGGGAGGGGGGGGAGGGCGCAAAAGACGTACAAAGGTGAATGGGATTTATGAGCATGCTCGTAAAACACGCTGCACATTCGCTCAGGGCGCAGGTTACAGCGAGGAGCTATTTTAACCGCTGATTTTGAGCCGTTAGCGGCAGATTTGTTGTTGTTTTTTTTGTTGTTTGTGTTTTTTTTTTAAAGTGAAAACAGCAGCGGTGGCAACTTTTCCTCCCGAGCTGCAACTGCCGGGTCTGATACGAGCTTTTATACCGCGAGCATTGTGTGGCCCGTTTGAGCGCTGGAAGCAGGTGTGTTAGCGTGGCCTTTCAGACCAAATTTAGTCATACACTCACTTCCCCCTGGACACCAGGTTCCCTCTATGTTTCCCAGCAGAGCTCAGAGGACCTCCCACCCTCCTGCATGAGACCAGACCGGAGAGCAGCAATCTGAGCGTCAGGCGAGTTTGCAATAAACGTATTCAAGATACGATACTGAATGATTTTCAGTTTCTTTATTTTTTACTTTTTTTTAAACCTAACGCTCTGGCTGCTCAGCTCTCCCCTCCGACGGCGCTCTATGCCCTCATCCTCCGTCTCCACAGCTCCCCTCTCTCCTTCCAGACCCAAGCTCTCTTCCTTCCTGCCCTCTCACAGCTTCCTGCTCTTATCACTCCAGAAAACGTGACACGGTCTCCGCACAGTCAAACCAACGCTAACCTCTGTGGTCGCCCTTTTTTTTCTCTGGCCATCACTGCCTTAAATGGAAGTATTCCTGCTGGGGTCTCGGAGCCTGGGGTGAGGAGGGGGGACATCACGGAGCCCCTGTCACCCATCTGGGCCAACTCTGTTAATGGACTTATTTATTATAAACAATATAGCCGCGACTTCACAGCTTACTGAGGAACAATAAATCTGAAGTGGCCAGGCGTGTTTTTATTTATGTATTTATTTATCTGACAGGAAGCCGTGGGCACATTGGGACATTATCAACTCATTCTCCTCGGAGGGGTTTTCCTCTCAGCTGAGGAAATCGTCCGCTTTGATTTACTCTGTAAATCTGTGCCGTATAATACAGAGGCAGGAGATTGCATGAGGCCAAGGCCACCGAGTATTCTTTATGATGCAACGCTGGAGCTGATGTAATCTTGGATCCAGCCACGAAGCTCTTTTCTTTTCTTTCTTTTTTTTTTGTTTTGTTTTGTTTTTAAGTGCAAACATAAAAGTTAAATTGCCACGTTGCCACTTCAAATGAAAAATGTTGCGGGGCTCAATGTTTTTCCACCTGCAAGTCGGATTGCATGCATTATCACCTCAGCTTACAGGAGCATCTTGAGCAGCGCTGTGTGCAAGGCTTGGAAGCTGTATTTATTGTTGATGTATGACACCGCTGCCAGATACGGGCCTGCTAAGGCATGATAGAGCCCGTGTTATTGTAAGGCCACAAGGCCATCAGATAAGGCCTCGTGCTCCACAACCTGCGGCGATAACGCATGTTTTGGATGGTGTCGAGCCAGAGAGGCTGAACCTGCCGCTGCACAGACCGCAGCAATTACTGCAGAGTTCAAAGTCCACCCTGCGCGCGTCGATCAGAATATCTGGGTGCCATTTTTCAGCTGTTGATGGCATCCTCTCGGGTCCCCCATTGTCTCGCGCGCTGCAGTATGTCAGCGCAAGTGGCGAGCTTTTGTCTTGCGTGCAGTTTGCAGTGATATCAGAGGGGACTTTCCCCGGGTTTCCTGACGCAGTCTTTTCCCATGTTGCCCTATAGGAATAATCATAATCAGGCTGCTAACTGATCTCGGAAATGCGATTGGTGGCCCCAAAATGTCGCCCACACACTCAACGTATGCATTTGACGTAATTGTGTCATGGCAGTGCTTCAAAGCGTGAATGATATAGTGCTCGGTAAGCCTACACAATCTTTGAGGGTGAACTTTGATAACAAGCTGGCACTCGTCCAACCCGACTAGCGATAACCGGGCCCGGCCCGGCGCGCTGTGGCTGCCCCCTGACCGCCCTGTTTGCTCCCGAATAATTTTGGTAACACGCGTTTCTGCGTAAATCCGACCTCCTCAGGTGCAGAAGGAATTACTCTTCACAAATGAGCATGTTTGCCGAGATCTGGTCGGGTTCAGGCACGGATGACACACACAGCTAGGCTTAGGGGAAACGTTGACGCCTGGCTGCCGTTCGCCACGGCTGCTTTGCAATGACATCAAATGACTCATTAACGGGCACACAACACAATGATAATTCCGTTTTTTTTTTGTTTTTTTTTAGCAAATGTGAAACTCGATGGTGGCAAGCGGGCTACGGGCTGCCGTCTCTTCCTGCAAAGTCCAGTGATTGTTTGACTCCTCCACCTTCCTTATATCATCTGCATCAAACGGCCCTGAACATCCAAAGCTCATGTTTCAGATGAACACACACACACCACGGAAGAAGAGCTAGGGGGAAGCGTCAACCTGGCACCTGTCCAACCCGGACAAAATCTGCCTGTCGCACCTCCAAAACACACCATTAAACACATTCTGTCTTGCTGTTGGCAGGGTGGCTGTCTGTTAACCGGAGGGCGACTGGTTCGGTCTCCAGCTCCGTCGAAGTGTCTCTTGGCAAAATATTCAACTCCTAATTGCTCCAGATGAGCAATTACGGGCACCTCGCGTGTTAGCTTCCGCCATCAGTGTATCATTGTGTGTGTGCGTGTGTGTATGGAACTGCGCGTGTAATTGAGCGAGTGAGGCTTCAGGGCCGACTGCACTGCATCATAACCCGAGGAAGGGCGGCGAGCGGTTATTGATGATCCTGACCATTGTGTGTAAATGAACCCAGGAGATAATCTCCGTCAGGGGAGCGCAGACACGGTGAGGTGCAGTCAAACACCGGGACCCCTTGAAGTTTAAGAAAGGCCAGATATGTGAGATAACGTATTGACGGGACTGACGCTCAGAGAGGCCAGATGGTGTCATCGAAATTGTGTATTTTTAGAACACGTTAATGAAAGACCTCACGCATATCTGGAGGAGGAAGTTTAAAGAAAAAAAAAAAAAAAGGGTGAAATTTTCACAAGTAGGTCAGCTTTTCATGCAGCCACACGCCATCTTTAGCGCGACAGGGATGCATCTGCTTTGGGATTTAGCCTGTTTGAAAGAACATTAAACTTTGAAGAAGAACTGGGAAGTTTGCTCGGTCGTCTGAAGAAGCTGTTTGCGAATACCATCAGTGGTGGATCTTCCTATCAGCGGCTCATATTTCTGTTCAGCGTTAGAGTAAAGGGAACAACACGGGGAGGAAGCACTCGCACACGGTGCATTTCCTCTGTAAAACCACAGCTGTGTGAAAACAACATGTGGTCCACTCCTCGGCCATTCCTCCTGCTCGAGCACAGCGGCGCGCGTGAGGACCCGCGGGGCGGCCCGGCTTCTCTTGCAACCGCGGCAGGCGACGGCGGAGAGGGCCACGTTGGCCCGCAGGTCCAACGTGGACGCCCGCATCTGCCTCCAGCGGGCATGCCTGCGTGAGAGCCTCGCGTCCCAAGCGGGTCGCTCAGGGGTCAAAGTTGACACGAGAGAACGGTTGCAAGGAGCGTCGGACGGCGGTGCGTCAAAGGAGAAGTTGTTGCCTCTATGAGGAACTTCCAGGAGACATTTTTAGAGTATTTGTTCTGTAATCTCCAGAAATGAGTGGGAATTATTTCACAGCAAAAAAAAAAAAAAAGAAGTCCCATATTAACCATAAATCTTGTGATCTAATTTCTACCACAGCTCGAATAGTCAGGGTCTACATGCCGTGGCCTTTTCTCTTATCTGCCGTCTCTGCAGCTCCCCTGCTTATTGATCCGGATTCTTGCCTGGCGCGATGCCACTGATCACACACGCTATTGATCGGAATCGGCCACCCCCGGGCCGACACGCCGTCCTGGGCCAAGGGGGGGCGTGGGGGCCTCGGCATTTTGGGCTTCCGCGACACGTTAGCGCCTCAAAAAGGCAAAGGCCACACATGAAAGGGTTGGGAGTGTTTGAGCGGCCGAGGGATCAATTCACACCCTGATTGTCATATACAAAGGCGGAACTGTCTCGCTCCCTCGTTCACCGTTCACCACAAACCTGGTCGGGGTGGTCTGATCAGGAATTAGCTCATCAGCCGGCGCATCCGGCGCTGATTCGATTTCGGTTCCCCCTCTTCCGCCGCCCCTTCAAGCCGCGTCGCCGTGTTGCCGCCAAATCCAGCGGCAGGAGCTGAGGGACCTCTCGGGACAGAGGGGTTAAACGCGGGTCAAGTTGCGTAGAGCGATATTCATCTGACCGGCGGTTGTCAGGGAAAACAACAATGCGGCCTACACGTAAGGCTCCACGTGTTTTCTCAGCAGTACGCACAAAGTAGTTCCTTACTTTGTCATGATTGCGTGACGGCCTAAAAATGAGAAAAAAAAAATTGCTTTTGTGTTTTTCTGTCTGTCCAGCCCAAAAAAATGCATTGTTGGCACCGTTATTGTTCCGGAGCCACCCTCGGTGTAATTACAGCCCTTTGATGGTGGAAAAAAAAATTAAAAAACGGATTTATTATGTAGCCGCAGTTTTTTGTAAAGCAGTTTTTGTGCCTCGTGCGCGCGTTTTCGTTCTCTTTCCAACGAACCTAAAAAGTTATTTCAGGCTCTAACTTTTGTGTGTCAAGGACATATCACTGAAAAAAAGAAAAAGAAAAAAAGAAAGAAAGAGAGAGACCCAAAAATAGACAGGTCTTATCAGTTTGGGAATGGTCATTGCACCAGTGGAAACAATGCCATGGCAAGATGGGAGTTGAGGTTGACCCTAATAATGCGATCGGTCTGTCAAGGAACCTGGTGAACAGGAAGCCCACCGTACCTCTGTCTTCATGGATAAAGTCATAAAAATGATAAACACGGGTCTCAATTAGCCCCGCGGAGGACAATGTGCTGGTCGGCGGCGGGGAGGATTCGGGTCGGGCCAGCGGGGAGAGGAGATGAAAGGGTCCGCGCTCCGGTGCGTCTGACCTCCCTGTTGATTTCGCTGAGGAAACCTGGGTTTTCCCTTTCCCCCACTTGCTAATGGCGGCTCATCAGTCAATCAAGAGGTTCTATTAATAGATCTCCTCTCTCCTTGTGGTGTTTGGATAAACAGCAAGGACCACAGATAAACATCAGAGATCCAAAGGTGTTCTGCTATAGATAGAACCCCTTTGGGTTTGTGCATCCTTTTTTTTTTTTTTTTTTTTTTTTGCGGCCTGCTCCGAAATTGTTACAAATCCTTTTTTTTTTTGTGGGAATAAACTGGTGTCGTGATCTGACAACATTACGGCCAGGGTCTGGTCCAACGCAAACAACATCTGACAGGTTGCGGTTTGGGTTTGAGTTATTGCTCAGCCAGAGGTCATCATGATTAAGATAGTGATGGATGGCGGCGTTCGCTTCCTGCGACCCGCTTCATTTTTTTTTTTTTTTTAAGAACAAAAACTAAATTTGAGTGACATCTGCAGGCCCTTTCACTGCCAACTATATACGTCATGTAGACTAAATGATGGCTTTTGGCTATACTGTGCTTTTTACCAATAACAAATAATACTTGGCTCGAGTTAATAACTGATATCTGCAAATTTAAAATCACTAATATGAAAATAAGCACAAAAAAACAACCCAAAAAGACAGACATGCAGGTGAATAAACTTTGGCTCCACAGACGGATGGTTGTTTTTGAACTCTGCTTGAGATTTCCAAACAAAAATCAAACTGTGCAACCAAAAATCATAAGCCTTCCCCTTGAGTGAGATATTTTATTGCAAGATACATTATATATTTGTCACCGGTTCAAGAAATGATACTTGACCAATCATAGTCGATTCTCCTTGTATTTCATATGAATAGTGGGTTAAATTATGACGTTATTTTATCATATATTGGACAGACACTGCATATATACACTACAGGGGTTTTTTTTTCACATATGATGCATGGACAAAAAAACCTCCTCCCGTGTGTGATGCCACTGATTCAGCAGCTAATATGATATCCTTGACATAATCAGTCTGGATTGCTGCATCCTCCGAGTGAAACTGCAGAGTTATGAACATTGTCAGGAAAGAGACTTTGATTATTTTACTTGTTGCTTCCGTTTTATTGTTGGCTGACCGTTGGCAGCGAACAAACCCAGGGGTCACCACAACTTGTGGTGAAAAGTTTCTAAACATCCTCCTGTTAGCATGACTTAAAGCATATTTGAGATTTGTCTTGGACGCGGGCTTCGGCTTAGTAAAACAGACGGGGCCTGAGTGCGAGACGAGAAGATAAAGGCGGATGTTCTCATCTGCAAACTGAGCAGCGGGGACAAACAGTTTTATCATCGGTGCATCTTCATGAGGCTTCATGGGTGGGGTGTTGGGGTGGTGGTGGCGGTGGTGGTGTTGGAACAGAGGGGTGCAGGTCCAGGATGTTACAATTTGCTCCTTGTGGAACGAACCGGCCAATAAACACAAGTAGCTTCCCACCTGATTCTCCGCAGACCCCTGACAGATTGACGCCTGCAGAACAATGAGAGGAGAGTGTGTGTCGCTGCGTGTCGGAGGCAGACGGCGTCCCGCCGCAACCTTCTCCGCAGAGTCGGGGTGTGTGCGTCTGGGCGAGCACACTTTCCCAGCAATCCCATGAGGGGGGAGGAAGACCGGACCGCGAGCGCACGCGAGTGAGCATTTTGCGTGACCTGTTTCTTTCTATTTTGTGTGTGTGTGTGTGTGATTTGTCTGAATTTCAAGTCCCCAATTTCTGTGGCCCGGGGAAAGAACATGTCCAGAACGTAAACTCTCACATCCTGTTCACGATACGACCACATTAACCTGCGCAAAAACTCTCATATCTGCAATCTCACCTATGGGGTGATCCACGGGTCAAGAAGAAGGGGCCAGATCGGCTTTAAAAATAATCGGACGTAAATCTTTGAACAAGTCAAACCGTTCTTTTTTTTTTTTTCTTTTTCTTTGACCTATTTCCAGCGCCGGACCGCAAAGGGCTTCCTGAGAGCTTGATTGGCAGTTGACAACAAAATAAATCAAAAGGAAAAAGTGCGTTTTTTTTTTTTTTCATTTCCTGTGTGACATAATTAGCGTTGAAACTAAAAAAAAATAAAAATGTTCTCGCTCCGTGAAAAGGTGTGAGTTCTATTCGCAGACACAGTCGCAGCCAAGATGTTCCTCCTGCCTCTCCTACACACCTGCTATGCGCTCCCCTCGTTAATCCCCTCGCTCCCTCCGCCTGATGAGCGCCTTCCCCCATGCTGAAACACCTCGGGAGCAGGTGTCGGAGGAAGACGTCGTCTAATCAGACAATCCAAACCCTCCGCTCTCGAGGCGCGGATACTGACAGATGTCTGCACACTTCCAGTTCCGAGGCTCCCGAGGCTCACTTTTCCCATGTTTGTCCATAAAGCCGCTGCAGCGCCGCAGCCAGCGGAGCGCCACGAGCCGCGGGTTGCAGTGCGGGGGACGCTAATGTTTTCACGATCAATAAGTGGCTCGGTTTAAAAACTTCACTAATCGGCGCTTTCGCTGTAATGGGGGAGCTCACGGGGAGCCATCGCCGACCCCCTGACCCCCACCTACAGCTCCACATGGGCGTTTTTGTGTCCTTCAGCTCATTTGTCTTGGTTTCGCGGCCGAACTGATTCATTAATAAGCTTCTAATTAGGCAGGTTTTTTCGAGACGACGCGGGTGTGCACGCATAAAACTCTGATTAAACCGGCTGAACGCTGCCTGCCCAGCATCAAACGTGGTCAGCAGACATGGCTAGCAGCATCTGTCGGCTGGGAGAACGGAAATTCTGCAAAGTGGTTGTATATTAGATTTGGATTTCAGGCGGCGGGTGAGAGAGGTGACTTTAGCTCCATGCTAACGCCGCCGTGCATCCGCGGGGTGATTCGGGCAGGTGACTGCTGCCTCGCGTTCTCTTCGTGCCAACCTGGGAGCTCTTAATTGCTGTTTTTACAGCTTTTGCTGCCAGGAAATCAAAAATTAGTGTGACTCTAAAGCCAAGAATCGAAAAATCACAAAGAACAAAAAGATACAAGTCATACAAATGTATTATATGTTCATATTCATACTAATTCCTATTATCTGGCACTTCTGCAGTGTCCCAGGAAACAGGAAACTGCGTCTATCACCGCAATAAGAACTCAAAGTAACGTTTCAGCTTTGCCCATTTTGCCTGAAAAACACCCAAATAAATTGAACAAAATCATACGTAAAAGAGAAAAGTGACTAATCTTATGTGGTTCATCAGTTTTTACAGAATAACTGCGAATCAATTAATGGCCTCGATGTTCATTTTGCGGCTTTCCGAACGGAGCGGAATATCTGGAACATTCCCCGCTAATTAGCAGCATTGTTCAAACATGTTGCTCCTCCGTGCCTTTGTCCGGCTCAGGCCTTCGCGGCGCGAGCGGCTCAGGGGATCAGCCCGGAGTGCTAACACATATATACCTTCCGTCCCTGTGATTTAAACCAACACCGCTGCCTCGCCGCGCGGCACAAAGGAGCCAGCGAACGCATTGTGCAATTCCCAAGAAAGCCACCCACAGACATTTGTGCGGCAGGACTGGCGACCGGCAGCTCCGCCGCGTTTCAGAGCTCGCTTGGAAGGCGGACAGTTTGTGCTGCTGCGCCAAGGACAGGAAGTGCTTGCAGAGGGACAGGAAGTGCTCACCGCTGCAGTAGCCGAGGCTGGAACTGAGATAATGCCATTGTGTAAGCAAGCCAAGTGACCTCTCCCTGAGCGCAGAGTCCAGAGGCTGGCGTCGAGAGCCCTGGCCCCCACCCAGCTCCAGACTCCCCAGGCACGGGGTGGGAGACTTGGTGGAGGGACAGGAGGAGGGATGAAGGGAGGGGGCGGGGGCCGGAGGGGGGTGAGGCGTGTCACCTCCCATTACTCCCCCCCCCCCCCCCCCCCCCCCCCCCCCCCCCCCCCCCCCACCCCCCCCCCCCCCCCCCCCCCGGGCCC
>CAAKHG010019314.1:0-16103 GCA_901007715.1 Dactylopterus volitans
AACTCCACCAAACCTAAAATCTGACCTTCTTGGCCATGTCAGGGTCTCTTAGCAAGTATTTCTGGCAGATACTGTTTGTTTGTGTGTGTGTGTGTGTGTGTGCCGATTTGTAAGGCTGGTGACTGCTGATGCGTCTGCACACCAATTAGCTGCGGTGACAAAACACAAGCTGCAGGATGTGGTTTTTATTTGTTGGATGACGACAATGTGACAGTAATTGCGTTACATCACTCAGTCTGAGAGCCAAGAGCGAAATGTCCTAGAAGATAAGCACAGAAAGAGAGCAGTAATTTCTCGTTACAAATAAAGCTGGTCAGTGTGTAACCAGGAAGCTGACATCTTGAAATCATCACCTCCCTGTTCAAGTGCTTCTTGAAGTGAAGGGGAGGAATATGTCTGAATGGAAAGGAGGCACAAACAGGACACATAAAGGACAAAGGAGCTTTCCTGTGCCATACACCAGATTTCCATGAAAAAATAACAACCCGTATGTTTGATAACCTTGGCTTGCTTATCTCTGCTGCCGATTAGTTTTGATCATATCATGGTAAAATGCTGAAACGCAAATCCCTCAGTCTAATTTTGTAATTACGCGTCTAGCCCCCTTGAAGTACGAAAACAATTTTGTTTTCAGCTGGAATTAGCGTCTGTTTGCCTCCGCCAGCTAGTCAAAGTTGCGCTTTGAGTCCATGCCATCCAGTTTTTATTTAATGTTTACTTGATGCAGACACACGTTGAACACAATTGTACTCAATTATCCAATACAATGCATGACAGCATTTTTATGCACTGATATCAAGATCAAGCTGACCCTTGACCTTTTGGATATGAAATGGAATTGTTTCATCCTATCAGCTGTTTGGTACATTTTACTGCTCTTCTTCTTCTTTTTAATTCTAAATTCATGAGTTCTGGCCAAAAACATGTCTTGTGAGGTCACAGTGACCCTTTGACCATCCAAATCAGTTAATTTGAGTCCATGCGGATGCTTGTGCCTAATGTACCAAAAATCCCTCCAGGCATTCCTGTCATGAACAGAACTTGACAACCTGAGAACATAATGCTCCCAAGCATGGCTGTCGGCAGCGTGGAGGCACAAGAACTCACGACTGTACCGGCGCATGTCAGGAGGAAAGAGAGGGAGGATCCCGCTGACTGGTTCCAGGTGGGTTGTTTTTTCAGAAATCACAAATCACAAAAAAAAAGAGGGTCTATTTTGTCTACTTTAATGACCTGCTGACGGAGCAGCTTTACTCATCAGTCACACTGAATTCCAACAGAGAAGCAGCAACACCGCCGGGTTCTTAATTATACTCCAAACACACTCCAACTGCAGTCATCTGGAATTCCTTAGAGTTTGTTGAACTACAGCGGTTCTGTGAATATAGATAAAAACTATACGTTCACCTACACAAGATATGTATTATATTACAATATAGCACGAAATAGTCATAGTTTTTACGGTTAGCCTCAGTCCACCTCTTTTAAACACAAATGATAGTAAGATGTTTGTTTGTATCTCTTAACATGACCGTGACACTAAAAACAAACTGACACACACCATCAAATATCAGCTAAGTTACACAGAACCAGGCTGTATCTGAACTGTGGGGGTCGCTCATCCTTCAAATATGGTGTGTATCAAATTTAAAAAGATGAATTATAGCAGTAAACAGTCAGGGCAAAAACTCCTTAGGAGGTCCTTAGGAAATATTTGACATGCATTTAATAATTAAAAAAATTGAACTTTTTCTGAATGAACTCCAGAAGCCTGCAGACATTTCATGCCTGATATGGTAAGCTTAGTTTCAGCAGATCAGCATGGAGCAATACTGACACCTGGTGGCCAAATACTGCTACTTGCATAGAAGGCATTTAGAGCAGAACTGCATATGGGGTCTTTGTCCCACAGTCTGCTCAAAACATCTGCAATTGTCAATAAATGAATAAATAAATATGTCAGCTGGCAAGATGATGTTATCATTGAGTTTGTTTGTCTGTTAGCAGGATTTCACAAAACCTACCTGCCTGATTTTTTTGTGAAATTTGGTGGAGAGGTGGAGCTTGGGCCAGGGGGGTAGGAATTTATGGGTCAGTTTCTTAATGGGCATTTACATTTTTATTAAATTACTTGCTAAGTCCTCAGAAAATAATACATGAAGCTTTGTGTGTGTGTGTGTGTGTGTGCGTGCGTGCGTGCGTGTGTGGTTGGAGGGGTGGGAGGGGTAGGGTGTGGGGGGCAATATTTACAGATAGACTCTGTGTAGAATTAATGTGGATCCTGATTAATGGTTTGGATCCAGTGGAGCAAAATGAATTTTGGAAAGCACATGTACAATATCACATGATAAATGCACAGCTGAAATGGGGAAATACAAGTATATATTTATATCATTCAAATTATGTACTGAGATGTGTACTATAATGTCTCAGTTGGGGATTTGCGTGTAATAGAAGAGTGGGCTTCTCGGACTTAGTCAAGGTCTGAGTTCTGAGTGCCATTCTAGTACTTTTCCGATTTGGTTGTGAAACTTTCTTGCAATACCACTGTCATGCAAAGTTTAAGTGAATGTTGCTGTAACAGACACATTTAGCGACAGACATTTTGATGTGCAATTTAAAAAAAAAAAAAAAGTCAGCAACAAAAAAAAAACATGTAATTAGCTGAAGCCAATAAGAACAGCACCCCACTTAGCTTTATCAGTATAAGGGCCCAGCCACTGTGCCAGCTGATATGACTGAATACCGATATTAAAAATAATGGCTGGTACTTAGTTTTAGAAGAGCCGTTATGAACAGTATTCATTGCCAATGTATTTTTACTGCTATGACAAGTGTCTGCTGTGAAAAAGACTGGATTATTGTCATCAGTCACACATCATCATATCTGCTATGGAAAAAATGGACTGAGTCATGTCCCAAATCCAAATGTTTTTTATCAATCTATGTAGTCGTATACATTGCGCACATAATAGAAAATGAAACCGCAATTTCAAAATGTCACTGCAACATCACACTTCATCAAGACAGGACACATCTGTCTTTAAAATAATAACCTTGAGGATTTTAATCAAAATAAATGCCTATTAAATCACTGTCCTCCTCCCAATGAGGTAAGACACCGTTGATTGAACCTATGATCCACTGATGCATGAGACATTTGCATTTACAAAAAAAATGCAGCCTCTCTAAGCTGAGCTGTGACATTCCTGAAAAAAATGGTGATTAAGTTATCATAAATGCAAACTAAGAATTCCCTACTGCTGCAGATTCACAATAAAAGCATTTGTCTGATGAAATGCTTGTAACAGTTGATGACTTTTATTTTGAAATAGACAAACATTGGCGAGTAAGCTAGCTGAAGTACAGGTCATCAGATTGCATAGGAAAGCTGTAATTTTTTCATCCCACCTTGATCTCCTCTCATCTAATATTACAAAATTCCTGCAGAAAACTCAGCATTATCTTTGATAACTGCCTCAACTTTGACCAGCATATTAGTTCCATTTTTCGGTCATGTTGTTTTGAACTTCGAAATGTCTCCAAAATCAGCTCATTGTAGAAAGGAGAAATAGTAATTCACACATTAATTTCATCATGATTTCATTACTGAAACGCACCCCTCTGTTGCTTTACACAGCCAAACCTCAACAAACTTCAGCTGATTCAACCACAGCCAGACTCATAACCAGGTCCAACAGGATAGGACACATCATCCTGGTTTTAAAATCAACTCATTGGCTCCTAACCCTCAGCAGAGATGATTGTACAGCTGACCTCCTGATGCCCTGCAGGCCTCAACGCAGCATGAGCTCTTCTGGTAGAAAACAAAAGGGTTCCTTCTGTTCGGGCCCCCTCAGTTGTGGAACGGCCTACCGATGATTTTCATGTGATATTTATTGTCTTCTTTAATATATTTCTTTAACTGTGTGTTAATTGCTTTGTAACTTGTTTTGAAAAACATTATATAAAAAACGATAATGCTAATATTGCAGGGAGCCATGGAACACCAAGGAGCAGCCGCGTTCAGTTCTTAAATGAACACCTGCTGGGCATGAGTTGCTATTTCAACTTCTCAGTGAGCCCTGCTATAGATTCACAGATACACATCGGTTCAGCAGACCCGCTCAAACCGGGTGGATGAATATTGGAACCTCCTCAACAAAAAGGTATGGGTACATCCTAAGATCATTTGTTCCTCATGTGCATCACTAGTACTCCTTGTGCAACATGATTTCACCATAACTGGAACATTCCGCCTGTCAGCAGTGCACGTCAATGAAGGTCTGACTCATAAACTGACACGAAACCCTCAGTGTCTTCAGTCAGACATAATCAGTTTATGACGATTCCATTCATAGCGGTGCAGAAAAGGTGGAATTGAGCAGAGATAGAGACCCGCGTGTTGCGCACACACACAGGATGTGAGGCTGACTCCCTATTCAGACAATAATGTAATAACAGAAAGCATGACATATATATCAACAATGGCGTAGCAGCACAAATGAACTCACAAATATGCAGTAGTTGAGCAAAAATCAGTGGCATGTCAAATCTGCTTTTTAGCTGCATTTGGTGTGATGTTTCGCAAAATGTAACAACAGTAAAATAGAGATTATTTATAATCTAAAAAGAAAGATAGAGAAATGGTTTCAAATGGATTTCAGACAACAATCAAAGAGGCTGTCTAATCGCATGGATTATACATTTGAGGGGTGCCTACGTGAGACAAAAATCCAAAAGGAATTTTCGACAATGATGTTAGTTGTACTCACTACAGCTGTGGGAGTTGCGGCCACCACGCAGTAAAGGATGAGCGGCGGGATGAAGCTGGACTCCTCGGTGCCGGGATACGGCTTCATCAGCTCGGCGTCATTACAGAAGAAACCCTGCACGTGCACGCTGAACAGGTCCGTGCACTCCATGTAGTACGCCAGCAACACTGTGCCGGACATGATGACGAGCTGGAAGAAGAACATGGTGGGAAGAGAAGAGGAAGTTGAGGAGTGTTACAGAAAAGAGTTCATTCGTACGTCCACCGCTTCGAAAGCTGCCCTCCTCCTCAGTTCAGTTCTGAATGACTTGATTTCCCTCCTTTTGTGGCCAGCGTAACCCCTCTCTCCCGTCTCAGCAGTGGCGTCCGTCTAACAGGTTGACAAACAACCGCACAAATCCTCAGAAACCCCTTCTCTCTCTCTCTCTGTCATGCTAACCATGGTACATCCCCCCCTTCCCCATGTCTACCACCACCAGCGGCACCACCATCACTTACCACCTCCTCTCCTCCCTCACCCCCTCATCCTTTTATCCCTCTAACGTCATCTTTTGTCTCTGGCCTCCTTTCGCTCTCTTCCCAGAATCAGCTGCAGGCAATTTAGGTTTTTTTTTTTTGTTTTTTGTTTTTTATTTATATTCTTTTTTTTTTTTTTATGTATGGCATCTTTAGTCACTGATCACGAACCAAAAAACGGAAAAGAGAATATAAGACATATCGCAGCATGGCTTCCGATGCAGTGTCTGAAAATCAGTTGCATTTGTGTCATTCAGTCGCTCATGTGACAATATTGCTTCAAATGTAGCCAACCTGCTGGCACTCTGCTGAGGCTTCATATCAAAGGATTGTGATGAGATGATCTCAGAGCTTCGCAGCCGCAAAAAAAGGAACAGCCCGAGGACTTATTAGTCAGACAATAATGCTGCCAGCTGATGCAAACATTAGTCTCGTAAAGGTAGCGCTGGTAGTAACAGCTACTTGCCTTTAGTTACCTCTAAGGGACCATTAATTATGGACAGGTGGGTGCTTCCAGTGATGCTGCCGATGGTGTTTCGGATGAAGATGTGTGACTATTTTAAACATGTAAATTGCAGCAATCTACCAGTTCTGTGACCTCTGACCTCTGAGGAGAAGAACGATCTAAAAAGATGCTTTTATTGATCTCTTAAAAACTGTCACACTTCACATGCAGACATGTCTGATTATCCTCTGCTGGAACAATACGATGGGCCAAATGTTTGTTCCTACACTGCTGTTTAAAAGCTTCACAACACTCCCAGTTGTTCCACTTTTTGTTTAAATTCAAGCAGAAAAAGCTCGGTAAATAACTGTCTATTAGCCTTCAGCTAATTCTGGTACATTTACTTTCTGTTATGGAAATGTTGATTAATGTACATTGCCTCTTTTTAAAAAAATAAAGAATTTGAATTTGAAAAAAGAGTTACCAATATTGAATGTAAAATGTAAAAACAAACAGTAGTAAATAATGAATTTCATAAATTATTGAGGCATTTTTCTTCCAAATTTTCACCTGCAATGGAAGTAAATGAAGCCATAAATAAACAGTTCCTAAAGGTGCCCCAACTTTCGACTTTCAGTTTAAGCAGTGTATCTCTTTAAAAAAATCTAATTGGAACAGACTGTGTCACTGCGTACGCTGAAGAATTATTCAGAGAATATTTCACTTAATGACGTCATATAATAATGGTCGAAAATGCAGACTATTATCAGCCATGTGTGGGTCTTTCCTATGGAAACTGCGAATAAGGCCAAAGGTGTCAATCAGGGCAGCTTCTCTTAAAAATGCTCCTCTGACGGGCGGGGATGTGGCAGCCCTTTAACACTTTAACACAATCACACACAGTCAACTTTACAACAAAAGTGTAAGTCTCATCTGTGAAAGGAAGACTTAGACTTAGCTGCAGGATTGACAGGTTGAAAGTCAGCACACAAAAGAAGATGGAGATAAAATAACAATAACAAAATGACAAAATGAGTAAAAGAAGTTTGTCTGGACAACAAAGTTGCATCAAGACATTACACCATGTAAAATATCAATAAAAAGAGGAAGATTAGAGTGAGTGGTCATGTGCAATTATCAAAATATGATGTAAATAGATCCTGAGACTGTGTCAAAGTGTCCTTGAGCAAGATACTAAACCCCTGATTGCTCCAGGTGGGCAGGTTGGCGCCCTTCATGGCAGCCTCCGCCATCATGAATGTATGAATCTGTCTCACAGATGTATGTCGCTATGGATAAAAGCGTCTGCTAAATGAAATTGTAACTTGTAACCTGTGAATACCTGTGAGTGTGCAATACTTCTTTCTACCACTAGATGTCCCCATGGTACTGCAGAGGGATGGTAGCCTCTCACAGTGAGGTCAACCCATCTCAATTCTTGGATATTTGAAGAGCTGCCAAGTGTTTAATCCTTTGTCATATGGTCTTTTTGAAGTCCCTTTTATCTGACAATAAGCATGAACTAAACTTTATAGTCGGCACAAAAGACGGAGGTTATCATTTACACGTGGTATTAAGTGTTGTTATAATTAAAAGGGAAAATGGCCAGATATATTTGTCAGTGTAACAGCAGGGTGGCTACCAACTAAGGTGCAACCCCGTTTCAGAATAAAACACAAGATGTTTTTAGTGGCTCTGAATAAAAATCTTATGGTGTTTTTTTTGTTTTTGTTTCTTAGATAAAATAACTTTAACCAGATTTATTGTGAGTCATTTGCAACTGCAGACAAACACGTTTGTGTCTCTTTACAACAACCTGCAACTATATTTTCATCTATGCATATTTTTTCATTAAGCACTTAAGGGGAGAAAAGGCAAGTACAACCTTCAAAGCAGTTTTGTGAAATAAGTGTTAAGGGCAACAAACCAGAGACGTGAATTTCACGTCATCACTGAAATAAGCATTGACTCCCCTTCTGTCATAGTACTGATGATACAAGCTGCATGCTAATATTGGCAACAGTTACTTCATGCTTGAGCCAGCTGACTGAACGCTGAGACGACGCTGCCAAAGCAGCATCAGACGTTTGCACAGCAAAGGTCACAGCTAAAGGCAATTTATTGTCACAGATTTGCTTTTGCAATGAATCCTCTTAATGTCGCTCTTTACTTTTTTGCTTCTTTCTTCGCGTGACACTCTGATCACCCTACAATCCAGATATCCTTTCACTGTCAGGTTAGCCAACCAATCAAAATCGATTCTGAGAAGTTTTTATTCCTGTTTTGGGTTTTTGTTTTCCACAGTGATATAATTGATGGGTTGCATGTTTAATCCAATCAAATCTAAGACTTGTAAGAAGGTTTTATTTCTGTTCTATTTCTTTTTCTTTTTATTATTATTATTGTTCTTTTAACAGAGACAACATTGACAGTTCACATGAGAAGCAGACTGAACTTGGGTTAAAAAAAAAGAGGTATAATAGGATCACAACTATAAGTTACTACAGAGAAGATTATGTTGTTAATTCTTCAAAAAAAAATCAAATAAATAAAAACTCAGTGGGTGTGAAGATCGGGGTTGATATGCGTGTCAAGTGATGCATGTCACTGGTATAGAAATCTGAGTGGAGAACGATAACTGTTGGTCTGCTCAACAAAGACACTGCATTATGCTGGCATGCTTTATTTTGTCACACAGATTACATGCAGCTGGCTTTGTGTTTCCCAAATACATTAGCAGAAGAATGCAACCGACTGCGTGCTGAATATCAAGTCGAATGAGCCACTGACTCAGAACTGACTGTAATTCAGGGCAGAACCGCTCAGTCCACTGTGAAATGCTGAGGACGTGTGAACCAGACTGAACAATATGGCCAGCAAGCCGAAAAGACAACCAAGCAACTGTATTTACTGCACAAAGGACAGGAGAGATATGTTGGCAAGTACTGTCCTCCGACAGATGGCCATGCTGAGATGTGAGTCAGTGTGTGCGTGTGTGTGTGTGTTTGTGTGCGTGCGTGTGTGTGCGTGTGCGCGTGTGCGCGCGCGAGAGTTATTGGTGTCTATGCCAACTATCTGAGTAACACTAAAGCCAGTTCGCTATATTTTCTTGCTTCATTCAGAGGTCTCCTGCTGTGGAGAACACTTTACACTGTTCTCAGTCGTTATGAGGAACCATAATACCACACCCGGCCACATCACAGATAAACCCAAAGCAGGGAGCAAAGTAAAATTGCCTAATATGAGCATAAATGGCACTTTCAGTGTTTTAAGCCATGTACCTCCCTGCTAACCCCCCATGCATCATCCCCCACCCATACATGCACACACACAATCCATCCTTATGCAGCTTATCTGCACACAACATCCGAAATCACATGGACAAATGGGGGATAATTTTAAATGCCATGTTGCTCCACAAACAAGTTCCAGCTGGGTAATCAGCTAAAACATTATTCATAACTGTCCTCCGAAAATATGCAAATTCCATTGCTGGCAGAAATGCTGCGTAACACCTTACAAGATCACCTGCCGTAAGATTTCACGTTTTCTGAAAACACCTGAAAATGGCTTTGACAGATTTATTACACCAGGCCATATTTAGCGAATTAATATTATGATTTTATTTCGTTTGACCTTGCCTTTAGCTCAGCAGAAACTACGAGTCCTTTTACTCACCAGCCTGCCCTCGGCAGAGTTTATGTTTGAAGCATAAAAATGCATTATGCAATCCATCAGGGGGACGTTAAAATTCATTGAAAATTCATCTCCCTATCACATTTACTCATCCAGATCTCCCTATCGCTCAAATATTTCCTCTGCTCCTCATCCCTCTCCCTTCTTCATTTCCAAAGCATCAATCACTGACACTCTTAAACCATCAGTGAGCCATTAGACATGATAAGAGTCATCAGGTCGATGCAAATTACCAAAACAAGCCACTGAAGAATTTTGAATTTAGCCTGATCAGGATTTGTCTCTTTTGTGGTCCATTACTGTGGGAAACCTTATGTGGTTTTAAGTCAGCAAACCTGTAAACCACGATCAGCCTTGTCAGTGTCCTTTCTACACCTGGACAAGTGTCCCTTTTTTTCTCGTAAAGCTTAACTTGTGGCTCCATTGTATCCAGTCCCCAGCCAGCGTCACGCTGCATTAGCCGCGAGAAAGGCAGACTGACGACACTGGTTGTCATAAAATGGTTATACAAAGTTACTGCAGCATGCCATTATCCGCCTCCCTCACGGAGCACAGTTCCCCTCTTTTACCCAAGAGTCCGGATGAACGTCTTCATGCAGCCATCCACCTCGTTTACGCTTTGACATGCTACCATCACTTTTTCGGGTAAGTACATGACTTCAGTGTGGACAGGAATATCCCAGTGCTACTATTCATGAGTCATAACTCCCCCAACAAATTTAATCTCTTACTTCTCTCTCTGCCAGATAGAAAGTGAGATAACATGACTTAAAGGACGTCTCACCTGAAAGAGCTTAAAATTGCACAAAAAAAATTATGCCGAGGTGAAAAACCAAGTCGAGTCCAACCAAGTAGTTTTTTTCACTTCAGCATGCTCAGGGGAAGCCTGAACCCGCGACCAGCATACATCCACTCAGTGTTTTTACTGATTGATTGCAGACTGATTGATTGCTAGCGGACACGAAAGATAAGCTAAATCCGACACCACGATGCCTCTTGAATGTGCAGCAATGCTGACCATAAAATGAAACAGCAAATTAATAATCATAATCCCTCAAATTAATCGGCTCCTTAATTTAGCATCTCCTTTTGTTCTTCTTTTTTTTTTAAGATATGGTGTGACAATAAATTTTCATTTCACTCAGCCGCTGACACCAACACTATACATTATCTTCTAATCTTCATATCTAGTCCTGCTTTTTGTTTTAGATTAGATAGTATTTTCTTTGCTATATTTAATATAACATTGTGTGTTGTTGAGGGTCCCTGTCATCTGTCCCCATCATTGGCCTCCATCCTGATCTGGTTTGTTTTGATTTTTAACACTATGAAGGTGAAGGCAATGTGATGATTTTCTCTTTCTTAAATGTTTTACTGTGTCAAGTCTTACTTGATGTGGTGTGATCAGTGCCCTCCGGTGGCTAACATTAGCAAATGCCAGCCCACCATGATGAATGAATGAATGAATGAAGGTTTATTCCAAACATCTTAGAGTAACACAGAAGCACAAAGCAAATCAAAATAGTCAAAACGTTGAAAAAAAATAATCTCATCAAGTCCGAGAAGGAGTAGGAAGAAGCATAAACTGATTTATTCCCACCCCTTGCCCATCTCTCAGAAAATGAAACTGCTGATGATTGTATAATTACTTCACTTCTATAAATGCATTATTGCTGTTTCACAAAAATAACTAACTCTACTTGACTTAATGACTCTTCCCTACATATGTTACTTGCACTTGTGTTTCATACCGATGGATAATTATAATTATTTTGTATTCCATGTTGTTTTGTGTGTTTGTATGTTTGCCTCCTGCTAAGGTAGCACAGTCTTGCAGTCTTTAATGAAAAATACATTGAAGTCATAATATTAAATCATGTGACTAATAGTTGTGTTTGCTTTCTTGTGAATGGTGGAACACTTGTGTAATAAAACATAATTGTGCTTGGCTGTATATTGGTAATTACCTTACCCAGCCGATTCCTTTGTGATAAAAAAAAAAAAAACAGCCAAATGAAAACTATCATCACCTCTGCTTATTTTACTCTCGCTCTTTCTTCTCTTCTACTTTGGATCTGAAATGTTTTTCTCTGTCATTCCTACCACTTGTCTTCTCTCTCACACCATGAAAACAACCAGGAAAGTGTTTTTTTTTAATCCAACAGCAAGTTCTAAATCTTCATTTCACTCAGGTTGTGTTAGTAGACTGGAAAATTACAATGCCAGATGTGGGCATCCTCGAACGGTCTACATGACTTTAGACTATGTGATATTACACTGTCAACTTGTCTTTCAGTAACAAAAATATAGCTTTTCTCCTGTTTTGTTTTCTAAAATGTAATCCAAAAAACTATGTTGATAAATGGGCAACCACTATATTTTGAACCCAGAGCAAAAAAAAAAAAAAAAAAAAAAACAGTTAGCCTTTTACAATTAGGAATTAAAAGAAAATGAAACCCTAACCCTAACCCTATCAATCATACCTATGGTTAATCTCTTCAGCCATCTTTGTTCAGTGTTTTACCATTTAGAGCACAGAGATGGGTGGTCTCATCTTCTGTAGCCCTCTGACCCTCTATTGAGCCAATAGAGGGTTTTGTGTCTATTGAACCAAGAGAGGGTCAGAGGAGGCCGACACACCTATTTTGCCTCATTCTGCCCTTAACACATGCAGTCAGTTCATGCCGCAACGCCAACCTGGGGTCTTATTGTTTTTGTAAGATATTTAAAGTGTTGCATCATTCTACTAAATTTGCACCACCAAGAAAATAAAAATTATAAATCGATGAAAACTCTATAAATACATGTTGTATATGATAAAGACGAGACAGGGAGTTTTTTCATTTGTTTTTTCATTTGTGCATTTGAATTATTGAAGGAGACATGAAACTAGCAAGCCCATACACAAATAATAACCCTAACAACAAAAATAATAATAAGAAGAAGAAGTCGGACAGTTTTCACATAGCTTTCTATAAAATTTGAGTTATATGTGACACCAAACATATGCATCTTTGCTTGTCATCAGAAAAACTGCACTTCATATGGCCTTATTGTTTGAAGAGGAAGCTCAATCCACTAATGTATGCGGTGAGTTTATGTTCTCGAGATGAACATAAAATGAACACGTTTGAATGAGCAAAACAATAATTGCCTTACTGTGCATAAAAGGCATTTGTTCAGCTTTAAGTCCAGCTCTCCAACAGCAGACATCACATATTGCCAGCTTGTTTCCTGTCTAAAATGTCTATCCAGTAGCTAGCAGCGGTAATTAGATTGTATGCTGTTCCAAAACTAGATTTAATATGTGATTCCCTCAATAAAAGCCCCCTTAAAAACAAAAAAACAAAAAAAAAAATCCCCCATGTAAAAATCACGTTGCGTCAGCGCAGCCAAGAGGGAAACAGAGCAACATCAAAAAGCATCAGTCCCTGTGGAGATGTTATGTTTTAGAAATAATGGCAGAACATTACTAAGGCTTAACATCACACCATCTCCAAGAATAGATTCAGCAAGACATCATGAAAGACAAATTATCTTGGAGACTGATCTTTAGCCAGAGCATCAGCTCTTTTCCTCACAGCCTGGCGTTGTTTGGAAAGGCTTTATTAGGCCTCTGAAATCAGTGAACTCGGCCAAGTTTTTCTTTTATGTGCGCAAAATCAGAAAAGTCTAGGTGGCTGGAGTTAGATTAATGAAAGCCCGGGGCTCAGCGTATTACATAACCACATGCATGAGGAAGGATGAGATATATCTGCTCCTTATTCTTCAGTGCTCACCTCTACAGCTCTTTAATTAATTTCTCATATATAACGTTGGCACCGTTCCTCTTACTTTATTCCTACTCCTCCTCCTCACCTCATTTTCCTTATTCTTCTTTCTCTCCACCCTGGGCCTCACCACGTTTCTTATTTTTATCCCCCTTTCATCCCATATTATTTTTCACACTATATTCCTCAGCAACGGCACGAGGCAACAACAAATGATGCTCTGGAGGTGAAGTAACACATGACAAAGAGGCAACAAGTAGGATGACTAAATAAACAAATCACCATAAATAAACCTCCTCCCTCCCCATCACGCTGCCTCGGGTGCTGAGGGGCCAGCTGCTCCAATCTGGATGCTTTGCCTGGGTCATGTGACGACGCAGCCCTCTGCCTCGCTCTGTTCGTGACAGGCAGAGTGAGTAAGAGAGGGAAAACAAAAAGAGGAGAGGAAACAAAGGAGCTGGGGAACGGTGAGAGGCGCAGAGATGGAGCGATACAGAGGAGGAAGGTGGAGGAGAGGAAGGGCTCCTGTGACACCATGAGAAATAGGAAGAGATGAGGGGTGTGATTGGGGGAGGAAGAAGGCTCGGAGGAAAAGAAGAAGAAGTGGGAAATGAGGATGTGACAGAGACATTAAAGAGGGAATGAAAGAGTGAGACGGAGGGAAAGATAAGCCTTTGAGAACTATCTGTGAAGAAATGAAGGGTGACTGAAAATAGACGAATGAAAATTAAAGAAAGCTTGTAGTGTCTCTCAGGAGTGTGAGCGGAAGGATGGAGAAAATATGCAGCAGGGTCTGGTGCATTTTTTTGTGATGATGGAAAAGCCAATAAGAGAAAGAATTCAATTTCATCGTCTCAAGCTGGCTGAGTAATTTGCAATCGTGTTCAACAGCAGGTTCAAACCAAGTAATAATACAGCTGGAGGAAAATTTCAGTAATCATTGTTAATGGTTCCAAGCTAAATGTTTATTGTTTCATCAATGTCCAGACTTCATTTTGTCACCTTGTATTTCATTATCATTATTGCACATGGTTCTGTCTGATATGCAGCATATGACCCCGATGACATCAGCGGGGTCATTTTCAGACTAAAGGTTCCGTGGTATCTAGAAACAACCTAATGCACTGCATTCAAAAGAGGTACAACAGTTTTAAGTGAATTCAAATAATGAAAAAATTGAAATTAAAAACGCATTTGTATCTTTTGGATCGCATTACTTTGCATTCTGTTTTAATCAGACCATAAAAAAAATTAAGAATGACATTTCAAAGGTTTGAACAAGCCGATTTCACTTTTTTTTTTTTTTAATCATGACATCCACTCATCAATCAGTCCTCAATCTTTTGTGGCACAGAACTGAGATTGAGCTAGCTTGCGAGCACTGGCATGGCAGGTCATGGTATCTTTGCATGTTCACACCTTAAAACTTTGTTATCCTCAGAAAACCATGGTAACAAGCCCACTGGCTTTGACTAACGTAGCATCTCTGACAGTTCTATCTTATTCACTCAGAAATACATCAGGATACAAAAACTAGACTCAAAATATAGTTTCAGCCTTCCATATTTCTCCAATCCACAGGAGTGATACCAACAGATGTAATACAATAACATACTGGGACTTAAATAGATTAAAATTCCTTCATGTTCAACAAAATCAGTAAAAAAGCCAAACCCTCTTTTGACTTGTCAACTTTTAAGATGCAAACATCTCCATGGTAATAACAATATCTCCAAATGACAGGAGACAACTGATGAGAGAATCTAAAGAATGCGATGCATAAAATCTGCGGAAAATCTTGGTTATAGTCTTAAATTTACAGTCTGACAGCTAATAGCAAGCCAGTGTCCTGACCATTTTGCCGTATCATCTTTTAACTATTCATTTGTGATATCAGATTTGTCCAGAGCATTAAACTCATCACTGCTAGAACTGGAGAATTGTGGAGGACAATTCTTCCATCATATCGCCAGCAACTTATTTTCATATTTCCAGCAATTTCTATCAACACCCTGAAAATGGAGCTTTCGGCAGGATCTTCCACCTAGACATTCATCAGCGGATGTTGTTATCAGCATACTTACAATAACCTATTTGACCCCTCCCTATTACCACACTCCCATTCCCCAGCTACACAGTCTAATTAAACAAATTGTAGACCCATGAATAGCGAAACTACAAATCGATATTGCGAGTCCTAGCTGAGACACTTGAAAGTTGCAAAATGTGCAAATCGCCATACAGTGATGGCAGACTGTCCAACAGAAGGACTTTCTGCAGAAGCTGAAGGACTTTGTGATGATTAATCGTGTGTCAAAATTCCAAACAACACTTTACAGAGCGCACGGCGCCGGGAATGTGGCTGCAATCACCGTTTCATGTAGCTGCAGAGCATTTCTTCACAAGGTCCAACATCTGACTATGTTTTGGTTAAATATTCATTGACTAGAGTGGGATTTACAACTTGACAACACTGTGCAATCTTACAATGTGTGTGATCTGTTTGCTCTGTCCTTGCACCATCAAGTATATTTTGCTAGTACTGTCCCGATGTAGCTCTGAGAATGTTTAAGTTGCCACTGATATAGCCAATACTGGGGCTGCTAAATTGCAGCAAAATCGTATCATTGATTATTGTTTTCAATTATTTAATTACTTATTAGCTTTTTTATTATTATTATTTATTAAGTTAGTAAAAAAAATAATCAAATTTCAACCAAAAACATTTTGGTTGAAAATAAGTATGTTTGTTAAAGATGCTTTGCTTTGCTTTCCTCCGCGTTTTTGCTCCTTTATCAGTTGGTCAAAGACACGTCATGATTTTTAATGTGTTTTTTTTTTTTTGTTTTGTTTTTCTTTAATGCTTGTCCAAAAGACATCGTTTCCAGCCCTGAGGATTTTT
>CAAKHG010019315.1:6401-17345 GCA_901007715.1 Dactylopterus volitans
GGGGTGGGGGGGGGGGGGGTGGGGGGGGGGGGGGGGGGGGCGATGCGAGCACATACGCAGCGTAGTGAAGCCTTGTCTAACAAACTGCCGCGAACATGGGCGAAAAGAGGGTGACGGTGAAGTTGCTTAACGCCATGGTTTTGGTGCTCTCTCTCTCTGTGCGGTGCCGTTGACACACGGTGCAGTGTTGTTGACACTTGCTCATGCACACTGAGAGTCTGCACACTCCCAGATGGACTTACCACCTAAACAGTCACAGTACGGAATGTCTGTGAAGCCAACAGGGAAAAAAAAAGAAAAAAAAAAGGGCCTGTCAGTGAAAAGGAGCTACATCAGGCCGCCGTCCCCAAAGATTCTACTATCTCTGTGGAGCAGACACCACGCTCCCTCATTTGCATGCATAATTAATTATGACGAGGGAATCGCTTGCTTATGTTTGGATGTCTCTCAGCATTACTTTTAAAAGGGGACAGCGGTTTTCGATGCAATGTCCGGGCATGTTAATGCATTTGGCTGCAAAGCGTTGCAGCACTGTCACATTTGGAAACAGCCGGAATGTAATGGGCTACCATGTTCGTGCAATCGCATATTCATGTTTCTGTAAACACAGATTGACAGTTGGTGGCTGTTCCTCGGTGGAGGTGTTGAATCACCAGACGAACGCACAGTCTCTTAGGCTGCACATACACATACACGTGGAGTTTCTTCTCAGTCTTTGGCGACTGGGCGGGCTGTATTCTTCGGAGAACGTTTTCTCACCATGTACTGTGGTCTCTGGCTCCCTGAATCGTACCCTCCGCTCGCCTTTCCGCCTGTGAGCAGCGTCTGTGTCTGGCCCATGGTTGGGACTCGGCCTCTTCAGAATGGAAGTGGGGACCTTGCCATTGCTTACCTGAATGAGAGACAATAAAACTCACGGTGTAACGATCGATCGATCTAGACTGATACATTGATCCCATGACCAACGATCAAATATCATCAATGTGAAGTGAAAATATCAGTCCATATCCAGGGGTTAAAGCCTTTATTTTGAAATTCCCCATGATGCATCTTTGCGACCATTCCTGCCCGGCATAACTACTGCTCATCAGAGATAAAAATCATTTGCACTTCCACGTAGGACGTACAGATGCGGCACTGCATGTATATTTTCTTGTTTTCTAATCAAAAAGCATAAACTGCTGCTCAATTAAATGTCTGGAAAGGCTGAGAAATAGAATTGCCAAATCATATATTAGTCATGAATGTTATTAATGAATGAATGAGCTTAATGAGTATATGATATTAATATATATCAATGACAGCCCACTGAATCAAATCGAAATAATAGTTACAGACTTTCTGATACCTGCAAATATCATTCTTCTCCATAGAATCAATAATATTGTGTCTTGATGTGTCTTGATGAAACTTTGTGTGTGTGTGTGTGTATATATATATACATATATATATACACACACACACAAAGTTTCATCAAGACACACATATATATATATATATATATATACTTGTGACTTTGCTCTTTACAAGCACTTAAGATGTTTCAACAGTAGAGGGTGGGCAGATCACACACAAGCTGACTTTCATAAGACAGGTAACAGGTAGGTATCAGTCGTCCTACCTTGGGCTTGAGCGTGTCCTCCTGCTGGTGGTGGGTGTCCTTTCTGTGGCGGACCTCTGAGTGCTTCTCCCGGTGGGAATGAGGGACACAGTTGACCGTGTCTCTGATGGACTCTGCAGCAGCGAAGCGTTTAGACAGTGCGGACACACACTGGCCCAGGGAGTCTAGTAAGAGAACCATGAGTGCACAGGAGTGTAAGTCTAGTGCTGCTGCTGCTGCTGCTGCTGAGCATGGAGTCCGCCCTGAAGACAAGTGTTAAACATTCAAAGTTAAACATGCAAATATGTCTGAGGAGCAGCCTGTCTGACGATGTGAGCGGCTGCAGCTCTATCAGTTCAACCTGTGGAGTCTGTTGAAAGCTGCTCAGCAATGTGATCGCTTAACTCTGCTCTTCCTCACTGGCTTTTGTTTAGTTGATTTGTTCGTTTTACTTTTTTTTTTTTCAACAAGCATGCAGTCATGACGCGCGACTGCTTCTTTGTGCTCGTCCCGGTATATTTTCGCGTTGCGCCAATGTGATCAATGTGATGTTTCCCTGTTCTGACCGGCCAGGAGGCCGCAGATGCTTAATTGGATTAAAAAATAAAATAATGCCAAGGGTGACTCTGGCAGAGCCTGGCAGGTCTCAGGTTTGTTTTACAGACACTGTGCAAGTAAAAACCTGAAGGTTTTCATAATACACTAGAACTCCCTTTGCGAATATTCCCCAAACATTGTTTGAATTAATGGCACCATTTCTGCTGAAAGGGGCAGGAATGGTGCCAAGGGGGCACCATTAAGTTATTTAGAAATAAGCCTCAGTCTGGCCCTTTCAATTTGAACGAAAGTTGCACATCTGTCAAACTAAATACCGTCAGCATGGTATGTCAGCAACAGCTGGGTGATTATTTCCTTGCTTTCTGATCATCAATAATGTCATCAATTGAGAAGTCAAGCTATTCTTGGGAAATCATCACTACAGAACTTTGACTTTAGAAAATGATTCTAAAGTCTGTGACAAAACAAGAAAATTATGACCAATAACTGAGGTTAAATTAGACATGAATTTAGATTTACAATATTGGGTACAGGAGACAAACTTATTTAAAAAAAAAATTGTGATCAGAAAAAAAAAGAGAATTTTTGGGTCATCTGACTAATTCATTTCAGTTTAATCAAATGGGAAGAAGCTGCATGGGGGAAGACAGAGAAAACTAACTCTGAAGGCTTTAGGACTCAAAACTCAAAAGAGTGTGTTTGCTATGTTCTTTGGGCAGTTGAAAACAAGTTAAGTCTGTAGTAGGGTTAATTATGTTTCTAAAATGTTAACAAAAAAATTATTATATGCTCCCACCAATCATATTGGTCTAACTACAGTAAACATGCAGTAGAAGCATCTAACCGTGGGTCAAAGACATTTCCTCTGTGTTCAGTACAAACTAAAAGGTTGCAATATGCAGAGGCTGTTGTTGAAAAAGAAGAAGCCGAGGAGCTACTACCACTAGCTGCTCTGCGAATCTTCCATTAGTTCACCAAACATGCTTTTAACAGCCACAGTGTATAACAAACTACGCTTTCGGGCTTTGTCTTTATGCTCCAGTCCTCGTGTAGTCGGTCCTGTTCAGCTCCACTGCCTCTGCAAGCTGACTCAACTACAAAGCGTCGCATTGCTTTTAGAACCAAAGCACAGCCGTCTTTACAAAAATGCAGAGTTCACAATCAGTCAGAGAGCAGCTGCCTCCTCCTGAAAGCCGAGCGCTCGTACGGTGTAACAAAGCAGTGGTCTCAAACTGTCACGCCGTCGCCTTTCTTTTCTTTAGCTCCGTTAAACCACTCTGGTGTCCAACATGACAGGGAGATTTTATTCATTTATGAGCTGACATCATTAAAAGGCTAACAGAAGTGCTTCAAACCACATCTACTGTGTGTGCGTGTGTGCGTGTGTGTGTGTGTACGTGCGTGCGTGTGTATGTGTGTGTGTGTGTGCGTGCGTGCGCTCTAAAGCACAGGAGATGGCTTGTTCTGAAGATGAACATGGCTGTTCTGGTTTTGCCATGACTCATGAGACTCCACCCTCATACTTCCTTGTTAAATTATATACATCTGAAACATGTGCCCCATTGGTGTTTTCCAAATCCCATATTGTTTTACAGTGGTTGTTGTGGTGCATACAGTGAGCATGTTGTCCAAACATCATTTAAGAATGTTCGGGTCGTCGCACAGAGGCGCGTACATACCTGAGTATTCAGTCTTGCCAATCTCAGCATAAACCGTGGCCATAAGCTCCAGGCTCCTGGCCGTAATTGGGTGGTCGTTGCCAAAGGCTCTCTGATGGATCTTTGTAGCCTGAGAGATGGAGGGAGATGGGAATTTAAAGTGAACATAGGAGTGTCATAAAATGCTAACAAGATTGAGAAAAAAACAAACAAACAAAGAAAATGAACTTTACATACCTTACCGCTGTATTCTAGAGCAAGGTGAGGTCTGAAAACAAAAGGAAAGTTATTATTGTTGTGATATGGAGAATAGCGACCTGTCATTCGCTCCCGAGTGAATGCATGTTATTACAAGCATTGCAAAACACATCATGGCGCTACAAGCCCGCTTGGAGTTGTCAGTACAAACTTCACGGAAGAGTCGAACAGGGGAAGAGGATGTTGATGGTGGAAACAATGGGTAGCAGAAGAGAGAGAGGTGACAGTCTCAGCTGCTGCTGGTCAGTAATGCTAATGCCTAGCTATTAGCATCTGTATTTTTCCACAGTAGTTGTGTGGCAAAAGGTGTCATGGTGGTACTGAAAGTATTTTCATCTCATGCTATAACACATTTCGTATTGAAATCTGCTTTTTCCTCCTTCAAATAATGTCCCAATAATGCTGGAGCTCTCACCACTGACATATCAGCAGATTTAAATGTGCAACTGTCCTATGATTTCCTCATTAATACTCCTTATTGCTGCTTTGAACAACTTTAATTATTAACTTTTTCTGTGGCATTGGATTTTTTTTTTTACACTCTGACATGAAAACACTGGTTAAATCAACACAGACATCTATCTCTCTCGGCTACACTCTTCATCCTCTGACACAAATACTCTGGATAACAACAATTCAAGTGCAGTGGCCTGTACCGGATTGCATGGTATCTGTTTCAGTGTCGAGGGCACTGCGGCAACAACAAATCATAGCTTGCGTGTGCTGTGATTAGAAGTGGAAACCTTGTCTTCTTGCCCAGCATTGACTGTTCCTGTTTATTGTCCTGTTTGAATGAAAGAAGCCATGGCGCTTACAGGTTGGCTTACAGGCCACTGCCCTTCCTTCTGTTCAGTATTAAGCCAGTAGGGGAACATGATGTGGCACACTAAGGATCTACAGCTGTTAAAGTCATATCTGGCCTGGGAAAAAGAGCCAAAGGACTTCCATCAGCCTCACACCCTCACGTGCCTATAGACGTAGACCAAGCTATGTTGAGTGTGACAGATGTCAGACTTGCTGTTCCAAACCCACACTTCTCTTCAATTAGTAATAGCCAGGTGTCAGTTTGCAATGCTTTAGAAGGTCCTTCTCCGAGGACATCTGATCAGAATAGACAGAAAAGTCTTTCGCTGCAGCCCAAAGGTCTTCCTGCAAAGAATTACAACATCTGGTCCATAAGATAGAAGGTCCAGGGGTGACGCTTGAAGGAAAAGTCCATTTGTGAGGCTTGAAGGGTGGAGACAATATTGGCTTTTAGACAATTCCTTTTAGACAATTCCCCTAATTAGACAAAATAGCCAGTTTGTGATTTTTCTGTTCACTTTGTGCAACCTCACACTTTCTTAACCCTTTGAGAGAAGATCAGAGAGCAGAATCGCATTTCCTCTTGTCCTTATTTACCCAGAAACCCAAGCCTCCGTCATGCCCAATCAGTACCATCTCATTCAAGTTTAACCATGGTATGTTGCAGGCCTTAATAAAGCACCGTGACCGGCCCTCCATGGAGCAAACCCTCCACCCTCTGTCACCCTCTCTGGCAATGAGGTTAAATGGCCTAATCCCAACAATGACAACAGAGCTCCAGAAACTGTATGCATGCTGTGGCCTAACAAAGTAGCCCTGCAACAGGAGACACCGGATCCAGCTGAGGGGTTCCTACTGTAACATTCACGGGGTGTCTCTTTTCTCCAGATTCAACTGTGATCCACCTTGGAATTTATGTAGTTCAAGAAATTTCATCTTTCAGAAAGGTGTAAAACATATGCAGTTTGCCATCTCTCATTCCGAGTGAAAGGGTAGACATGACAGTTGTCTGAAATATTTAAAATACAACACATCGCTGATATAACCAAAGATAAATCTGAACAAAGCTTTAAAACAATCACAGAACTTTACCCCATTAATTTGCTCTTATATGATCTCATCACACTGATATGTTGGATGTATTGAAGCCTGCTAAAAACAAATTTGGATAGTTTTCCTATTGTAAATAACCAGATCAGTACCACTTTCACGTCGCACTAAGCGTCACATAAGCAGAAACATACGAATCCTCAGTATTTATGTGTACAGTCCATTATCTGCATACAAATGTGGTGTCACAACAGTCATAAAAGTGAATTTATTTAACGATAAATTCGCTCCTGATGAGCCCGCTGAGCCCTTAAACTATCACAACACGTAACGGCCCATTAATTACACCACAATGGAGGCAACAAACAGGACACAGTTTTACCTACTGTTTGCTCATGATGCAGAGCTGGGCCAGCCGCTCCAGATGCTGCGCCTGGGAGGCCTGCTCCGAGAGCTCCTCTGGGGTCGTCCATCCTGCAGAGCCCAAAGTAGCCTCCTCCTGAGGCCCTGTTACACAAACACAGGGCATGGAATCACAGTCAGCCCGCCAACAAACCACTCAGTCCGTTCCTCTGCTCTTCTGTATGTCCCTTTCTCCTCACTAGCCCTGACTTTCTTAACCTCTTTCCCACTGCTCAGAGTTTGATAAAATAAAGCCCCTCACCCCCACACCCCTACAAAAAAAAAAAAAAGAAGTAAAAAGCCTTAGATTCTGGCTGTGAGCCTGCCAGGCCCTGCTGACGAGCTTGAGCCTGAACAGCAGAGTGAAGCCAAGTGACGACTGGAGACAAGAGGGCAGAGATAATGACAGGAGGGAGCAGATAAGGCAAACTACTTACTTGCCACACCCACTGGAACGCTGTGACACACAAATGGTGACAAGTGGCAAACATACAGGCTGTCGTGTGTGCAGTAAACACATTCCTTCAATAGGGTGGGAGGGGGGGAATTAGTTTGGCTTCCAAGCCATGCAAAAAGAAAGGGGAAATACATCATAACGGAGCAAATGCTTTTGTTGTGCGGGACAAAAACCTGAAAATGGCAATAATTTCAGCTGTCAGGGGAGAAGGAGAGTGCGGAACGTTTGACAAAGGCTCAGCGCAGTGAAAACAAGCATGCAAGTTCCAGCTCTGCCCCCCGGAGAAGTCCACAATTCAGTGTGAGTGAATGCTGAATCAGGGGCTTCAGTATTCTACAGCGACACACAGCTCGTAATGAGATAGTCCACAGTGTGGCCATTTGTCTTCCACTGTCCCTGATCTCCTCCACTGTGCCCACGCCGCACCGGGCTGCTGCCTCAGCAGCAGACATGGAGGAAGAGGCAAACGTCTGGAGCGCCGGCAGCGGCCGGTGATGGATGACCGGCCTTGCGGCGAATGCTTGCGTAAACCTCCACCAAGTGCATCGCAAGTGGATGGGTGAAAGGTGATGTCATTCCACGTTGCCCCAAAGAAGTTACAGGAAAAAAAAATGTGTGGGTTGTTACTGAAGCCAGCTGTACTACAATCGATATCCTGTTTGTTTGCTTGTTAGTTTGTTGATGCAAGGAAGCCAAAGTTGATCTGGAGCACTGCCTACTAGAAACAGAGTCACTTGAGGCTTTTCTTTGTATCATTCTCAAAATTGAAAATCGGTGAAAAAAAAGAAGTCCTGCTGCCTATCCCAGAAATATGATTCTGTAATGGTAATTGTACTTGCCTGTGCTCCCCTGAAGAGCAGTGAGCTCGATCAGCGCCACCTCGTAGAACATTTTCTCAGCCTGAATGAACTGGAGGGCCTTCCCATCTGTTTATATTGGTGAAGGATCAGGCTCAGCTGTCAACAGGATTAGTCAGACGTTGAGGTTAAAAACAACCTTTATGTCAATCTCGATGTTGTTGTTCTATTTTTTTTTTTTGACCAACTCCAAATGACCCACACAGCCAATCAAAATGTGTCAGAGTTTTCATCACTCTGGATTTTGTGATTAAGACCTCAAACATCGGTGTGTCATTGTTTGCGTGCTGTGCTGCAAATACAGCAGCTGATGCTGAATGGTACTGTAGTTGCCCCGCACCTGTTCACGCATCGTTCCATTTTATCATATCAATTCTAACACTCAGTTCGATCTTTTGTTAGTACCTCTTTTGGAGCCTCCTTTTGATTGATATGCGTGCCAGTTTTGTTTCCATGAAAAGACTGTCTATTTAAAGCGTCCTAAAAATAGAGCCTGTTCACTCTGTCAAATGCATTCCACGTTCAGTGGGTCCAGCCCACTGTAAAACGACACCACTGATGCTTGTCAGGTGAACATTAAGACCAACAGGACGGCGAATGCTTAAAATAAACACCCGCCCCAATCTCTCTAAATGTCCTACTTAGATCTCTCGTGTGAAACACTAAATTCTGATCCACGTGCCACCTGCCCATTTGACTGTCTTATACTATATATCTCATATCTATCTTAAACTTTAATATAGAGGTTGGAAATAACATAATGCTTCTATTTCTACAGGACCCGTTATAAACCACAGCAGCTGATTTCTGTTGTTTTTCCATTAGGATAGTATTTGTTAGCATTAGTAACATTATTGGAAGAGCATTAGCAACATTGTTGGAAGAGCATTAGCAACATTATTGGAAGAGCATTAGCAACATTGTTCGAAGAGCATTAGCAGCATTATTGTCTCTTGCCGCTCACATTAGGTGAGAGGCAGATTTTCTGGAAGAACCAAGAAGGAGGTCGTCTAATGTACACGTGGCTGCATCGTCCTCTCCCAGATGACAGATATAACATTAAAAGTTTAATGATGGTCCAGAGGAGACCAGGAAAGATGATGTATGGCAAAAGATGGACGCTGAAAGTCAAAATCGTGGCAGCTTTCATATATCTGAATCTGAATAATTCAATGTGCTCTGCGAGAAATATACTAGTCGAGCATTGCATTTTTAATAATATAGTGAAATAGAGGGAGGGTGATTAGACATCTATTAAAGTTGTCTGAGCTGCTGGAGGTCACCTGGCAGCAGGGAAAATAGGGTGAATATGAAACGGATCATCTGGGGAAGAAGGATTAGGGGAACAGCCCTCATCAAAGGTCGCTGCACTACTTCCGCCAGCTATTTTTAGCCTGGCTGGACCACAACAATGGCACAACAGGAATCTCACACAGGGAACGTGCAGTGTTCCACTACCCTCTATCATAAATATGCAAAACATGCACAACTGCTCCTGACCTGGTAACTGGCTCAGACTCCCAAACACCATGAGAAGTTGTGTTAACCTTCAAATGGCACATCTGATTGCACGTGCTGCTAAACACACACACACACACACACACACACACACACACACGCACGCGCACGCACGCACGCACGCACGCACGCACGCACACACACGGATTTCCTCTGGAATTATAGACTAAAGCCATACTTGTTTTTTTTATTTGTTCTCGCCTCTTTCTCTAAACATGCACAAATACACGTTACCTAGATATCAGTTGATTTCCTTTCCTTTATTTGAGGTTAAACATTTGTCTGCGTCAGTATATTTTCCAGGAAAGTTGTATCAGCGCACTCAACAGCTAACAGAGCTTTTGTTGGAGGACAAAGGTCATTTCTGCATGTTGCCAGCATTGATAACAATGAACTGATAACAGTGCACCAGGCCTTTCAACTGCATCTCATATATTTGCCTGGAGCAGAGCCAGAACATCAGCATCAAATCACTTTTAATGCATAAATTTAGCTTCCTTTCCTGACCATCAGGCCAATGAGATGACTTGTGACGCAGAGCAGCACATGCTGTTGTTATACATAAACTCCCAAAGTTCTCATATCCCTCTGCCAGTTTGAGCATGCCGACCCCTCACCTCCTTCCCTGGAGGGCCGCTGCAAAGACCACAACACCGCTTCTCTGGTTGATACAGTGCTCATGAGAACTGCTCGAAAAAATGAAGGCAACTTGTAGAAGCTTTGGACCAGATTCTTGTAAACCTGTCATGCAGGAATCCATAAAAGATGGATGATTTAATCACACCTTTAGGCTGTAAAGTAGCAGTGCGTGTAGAACTATGTAACATGTTGATGCCCTCATATAAAACAGGCTTCTGTTAACATAATAAGACATCATAACTGTTGATGGTTGCTATGCAAAAATGTCTGTACACTGAGTGATTTAACCCTGCCATGCCTCTTGCGTGGCTGTATCTCCATGCTGAGAGTGGCCTTCTATTGGCGAACGAAGCTCGGCAAATCAACCTGTTTTGCAAAAAAGACAGTGAGGGACAGAGCCTCGCCGAGGTAGATAACCTGAGCTGGCAAGTTAAGTGTAGGAGTGTCTCAGTAACAGGGAGAGGAGTCACTGAGGTAATGTATCCTGAAACGCAACACCTCTCTATTATCTCTATGCCCTATACCGCTATGGTTTATAGAGGCAGTGAAGTGGCGATACACAGCCTCGTCAGCGCTGATACGGGTTAATTAGTGTGCTCTTCCACTCTGTTGTATGGAGATAAGAGCCTACAAATCCTCTTAGGAGACAGACACACAAGCCTGAGCTATACAAAAAAAGTATGACATTCTGGGACGAGTGTGTCACAATGAACTCATCCAAAGACGTCCACTCGTCCTATGCACTGCTTCCTATGCGGGTTCCTATATGTAGATCCTACATCCTCCATTGTGAGTTTGCAATGACTACCTCGCCGAAATAGGATACTGCTTTTATACTGTAGTTAGCTTGAACACTCATGGAGCAGTGAAAGCATCCGGCGGGGAGTGGAGACTAACTGTCCCTCGCTTTTTGTAAAGGATACAATTCTTTTCAGTGATGAAGAGCTCTGCGATCTGCGAAGCACAGAAAAAACAACCAGGGGACATGGTTAATTATGCAATAATTCTTTCCAACATCATTCCTGGTTGTGTGTGTGTGTGTGTGTGTGTGTGTGTGTGTGTGTGCATGATGTCATGAGTTGTCAAAACAAGTCATATGGTACTCTGATTCTCCTAGCAGCACCAGTGGTCTGGTCTACATCA
>CAAKHG010019320.1:0-11048 GCA_901007715.1 Dactylopterus volitans
GACGACGGCGTTGAGCCCGTCCGCTCGTCAACATTCTCGGGAGTGAAATGTGTGTGTGTGTGTGTGCGCGCGTGCGCGCTGACGTTCCCATGACAATGTGGCGTGAAAGCACAGGAAGCTTCATCTCCACAGTGACAGATCATCTCACTGTTGCAGGATTCTGCTTTCTCAGGTTGCTGCAGTGTTTTTGGATTTTAGTTCTGTGATTTGATATCATAGACCTTGACCAATTAGTTAAGGAACTAAGGGCTATGAATCCAGAAATACTGCCACTGAGCTAATAAGAAGTTATCTGACGGACAGGCAGCAACGTGTTCTATTTAATGGCTCCATATCTATATCAGTTACACTTGAATGTGGTATTCCCCAGGGCAGTTGCCTTGGACCGCTACGTTGACGTGAATGATATTCCTTATATGCTGGAGAATGCAGGAATGGTAATTTATGCGGATGACACAACCATGTTTGCGTCCGCCTGAAGCTCTGAGCAGGTTCATGAAAGACTTCAAAAGAAGTTATGTTGCTTCCCAAATGGCTAAATGAAAACAAGTTGAAATTGAATCTTTCGAAAACCAAATGTCTACTGCGAGGTTCTACATATGCCCTGAGGTCAGATCACAAGTTTTCTCTCTCCCAACGTGATGCAGTTATTGACAGGTTAAGGAGGTGAAACTGCTTGGTGTTGCTATTGATGGAACCTTTTCATGGACATCTCATATTAGCAACATAGTCATAAGGGTGAGTCGGGGTATTTCTATGATCAGATGTGGTCTTTCTGCAGTTGCTACAGTATCACCAACATGTTGCTCTCGGTTTAATCATCGGTATTTCTGAATAAGTTGAAACAATAATGAGACGAAACAATTCAAGCTTCTCATTGGACTTATTTAAACCACAGTATCTATATTCAAATCATCACATTTAAGTGCACTACTGACAGCCTAAGTACAAAGTAAAAGTACTCAAAATTTCAGTATTGGGAGTGTTGCAAAACGAGGACAGCTGATTGGTTCTGATGCTCCTCAGCAGGTCACCACGATGATGGTTAGCAAAGACGGGATGAGACTGAGCAGGTGGATTCTCACATATCATGATCACATGAACATGCAGAAGAAGAAGCACTCACCACACTGACCACAGACGGACAGGCCTGCGGGGCTTCTCATAGTTACTAATATTACTGCTGTTCAGACTTTAGGTTCATAACATATTGCTGGTTCTGTGACTTTTTTTTTTTTTTTTTTGGAAGGACAGTTTCCATTTCTGTCATCGCAATAGTTACGTAATAGCTGCGTTGCTTAAAAAAGCCAAAAGATGGCAAACCATGAAGCCACGCCTCCAACTCGCTGCAACCAGGCTGGATGAATGCGGAACCAGAGAGGGGCCGGAGAGGGGCTGGAGAAGGAACAGAGGTGGACCAAAGGGGGACCAGAGGACGGCCAGAGAGGGACCAGAGGGGGACCGGAGGAGGGCCGGAGAAGGACCAGAGGGGGACCAGAGGAGGGCTGGAGGTGGAACAGAGGTTGACCAAAGGGGTACCAGATGATGGCCAGAGAGGGACCGGAGGGGGACCTGAGGAGGGTTGGAGAGGCACCAGAGGTGGACTAGAGGGGGACTGCTGGAGGGCCAGAGAGCGTCCAGACAGGGACGAGAGGGGGACCAGAGAGGAACGAGGCTGCCATGCCTCAAAATGGTATAATCTCATTCTGCCATTGAAGCCCCAGAATCAGGCTTCCTGACTGCTTATTTGTCCCTGTATGACACGCACGCACGCACGCACGCACGCACGCACGCACGCACGCACGCACGCAGTTTGTGAGATGCCATCTGGGAGGTGTGGAACTCTTCTGCGATGGCGCGGAATGATTCTCACTGCAGTGATTAATCGCCTCCTTTGCCAAAGAGAACTGTACAGCAATTTTTATAGAAAAGAAAAAACATACTGTTCATTACTGCACACGCGCACACGCGCACGCACGCACGCACGCACGCACGCACGCACGCACGCACGCACGCACACACACGGTGTGTGTATTACTGGCAGGCTCATTCTGCTTGTTTCTTGAACAGTCGGCCAAATACACGGAGTGTTCTTGTCCTCCAGGTGACGTCAGCAGGTCTGAGTGTCAGGTTTCACAATCCCCTCCCTTATTTTGTTGTCATTTCCGAAATGAATCCAAAATGTTCCCTCCAAGAACTGTCAGTCATGAACAAAACAGCCAGACTGATGGTTCTCACACCAGCAGTATGCTGACATGGCACTAAATGTTGATGTGAAAAGCAAGGGTACCAGCAGTATGAAGCAGGGTCTCGCTGTTAGCATGAGGCTTCATGTCCTCTGGACTCTGGCCAGACAAATCTCATATCCAATTGGAGGTGGTTTAAAAGTCCTTCCTTCATGGACAAATGGGTGAAACCTCCCTGAACACTGCACCAACATGGTCCAGCAACATCCCAGAGCACCACAGACACAGTTGGCTTGTCTTGCCTCAGTGGGCTTTACAATCTGGACAGCAAGCGATGCCCTCTGACTTTTGATCCTCGATTCCAGTGAGGAAAAACTCCACGAAAAAACTTTTAACAGGGAGGAAAAGGGGAAGAAACCTCATGAAAATCCACAGAGGAGGATCTGCAGAGGAGGATCCACAGAGGAGGAACCACAGAGGAGGAACCACAGAGGAGGATCCGCAGAGGAGGAACCACAGAGGAGGATCCGCAGAGGAGGAGCCACAGAGGAGTCAGCAGAGATGTTCTAGTGAAGGTGACCATGTGACCAACGGAGACGTGGATCAGTGACCCAAACAAACTCCTAATGTTGCATTTAATTCGACATTCAGATCTATAGATGAGGAACCACATTTAAACCTTGAGGTATTTAAAACCCCGTTTCCAGGTTAATCCACCCAGTAATTCAGGGAGACCTGCAGACCAGTTTCCAGTTGCGAAGGCCTCACTCTTATTCCAGTTCCCCTCAACATTTGAGATCTCGTTAAAAACTGGGACTATAATCTGCAGCGTTTTCACATGTTCTTGACTATTTACAAACAGAATAGAGTAACACGTGTTAAAAGCAGGTAAAAACAGACCATTAATACAAGAACATATATCTCTAACTAGTGACACGTTGTCAACGACAGACCTGCCGGGCTCGCAGGAGGACTGGGTCTGGTGGATCAGCTGATCTATCACTTTTCTCGGTCTATTGGACAGTGCCTTCGACAGCAGTTTGCAGGCGGAGCATTGCAGCGAGACTGAGCGCCGGTTTCTGATGTCCTGGATGTCGTCTTTCTTTGATACGAGTTAAAACTGTGGCTCGCTGGCAGAGACACGTCTTTAAAACTTGCTGTAGACACTGTCAGTATATCTGCATCCATTTCAGGCCAGAAGGTTTGAGAAAATGCAGATGGAAGCCTGTCAATCCTAGGAGCCCCCATCGCTCAATTTGGATCGTCCATCGCAGAAGCTATTAAAAGAGTGCTTATCCTCATCGTATCACTGCGGTACAGGAGAGAGTAAAAATCCACCACTCTGCTGGATCTCGCTGGTGTCAGAGCGTGGATGAACCTGTTCTGCCCATTCTTCTTCTCCTGGCTAAAAAACGAACTTTGAAGGTGAGTCCATCAATGTGGCGCTTTGGAAACGAGACCTGACACGGATCTCCTGTGCTTTGGCCAGAACTCTGCAATTCCACCACTTCAGTCTCCAGATCTTTCATAGATTTGGTGATGTCAGGGAGAAATTGAGGCTGAACCATGTGCAAAGCTGCTTGATTTGGTTTCCCCACAATTCCACCACTGTTTTAAAGAAATAAATCCTCCTTTTTAGTCTTAAATTTGCCCACAAAATGTAAAACTTTCTATAAGATGTCCAGCAAAGGGACACACGAATGTCACACGACTGCAGCACCACACCTGAGGCTTGTTAGGGTCATCTGGGCCTCATTAGGATCACCTAAGACTTGTTAGGGTCACATGAGACTCAGGATCTCGATAGATGTTTTAGGGTGAGCTGAGACTCGATAGGGCCATGGGTGAAGGTGAGAGTATTTGTCGGGCTGTCTGGAGGATCTCAACTGCACGTGGGTGATAATCGGGTCTCATAAATGTTTGTTTGAGCAGATGTTTAATAGAATGCTGTAGTCCATCAGTCACAAATGTATTTTTATTCATGTTCATACTTGAATGTTGCTGTTTTTACAGCCATTGATCAAATGTAAAACTAAAGAGGCGGGGCCACAGCATCACAATTGTTGCCAATCAGCTCCAGTGAATGGAAAGACTCTACGGGAAAGTGGGAGGGAGCAGCGACTGTTGGCCATCCCCCAAAAACGGAAGACGCTGCAGAACCTCCTCAGAAATGCTAATGGTTCAATTATATTTCAAAGTGTGTATGAGGGTTAAGATTCAGTTGTACATGAGAGGGGCGACACAGTGGTGCGGTGGTTAGCACCGCTGCCTCGTAGCAAGAAGGTTGCAGGTTGGATTCCTGGCCTGGGATCTTTCTATGTGGGGTTTGCGTGCTCTCCCCGTGTCTGCGTGGGTTCTCTCCGGGTACTCCGGCTTCCTCCCACCTCCAAAAGCATGCTGAGGTTAACTGGCTCCTCTTAATTGCCCGTAGGTGTGTGTGTGTGTGCGAGTGGTTGTCTGTCCTTCATGTGGTCCTGCCATGAGCTGGCCACTGATCCAGTGTTGTACCCCGCCGCTCGCCCCGCGTCAGCTGGGATCGGCTCCAGCACGACCACCACCCGGAACCGGAATAAGCGGAAGACCATGAGATGAGAAGTACATGAGAGAACATCTGTGTGTGAAACTGGAACAAAGAACCGGATGGTGAAGCCACGCTTTTATGTAAAATCATATTACTTATCATAAGAAAATGAGAATCACGTCACAGGAGATGTGAAAAACACAACAGCTGATCAATGAAGAAGAAACAGAGTAAGAGACAGACACTGTAAACACAAATCATTTACTCCAAATCAGCACCAGGAAATACATGTAAAGGCATTCATGTTCCAAACATTGTAAATGTGCAACTACAAAAGTTACAGTACCAGAATCCTCCAGAATCATCTAGAATCCTCCAGAATCATCCAGCACAGAAACTTCTCAATGAAAGTTCATGTCATTAAATAAAAACACGAGCGACAAAAACAGAAATGAGGGAGAAAATATCAATGATGAAAAGCTGAATTTCACAGTTGTGAAACGAGTCAGACAGAAGCGCACACACACACACTGACACACACACACACACACACACACGCACGCACGCACAGACACACGCACGCACACACACACGCACACACACGCGCACACGTACAGGCACTCAGTCGCACACATGCACATACACACAGGCACTCACTCACTCTTACTCTCACACACACGCGCACACACACATACACACACATGTACAGGCACTCAGTTGCACACAGGCACTTACTCACTCTTACTCTCACACACACGCACGCGGACACACACGCGCGCACACACAAGTACAGGCACTCAGTCGCACACATGCACGTACACACAGGCACTCACTCACTCTTACGCTCGCACACATACATGCACAAGCAGACTCACACTCGCACACTCACAGGCACTCGCTCCCATGCACACGCACACACACACACACACACACACCCAAAATGGCCGCCCGTGGGGCCGCCTGAGCACCATGGTGGCTGCTGCTGCTGTTACATGTTCATACTCTTTGGCTGAGTTCTGTTACATAAAAAATAAGATGAATTATATGTTTATTCTGAACGCAAAGTCGGGATGTTCGCATCTTTGTGTCGGCTGTATCGGTTCAGGGACATTTTGCTGGTTGTGTCTGTAATTCAGTTAAAAGTATTTCATCCTTCTGATTTTCAGGCTTGTTTTGACTGCCGGTGTCAGCAGAGATGTTCTAGTGAAGGCGACCATGTGACCGACGGAGACGAGGATCAGTGACTCAACACACTCCTCATGTTGCATTTAATTCAACACTCAGATGATGTATGATGGTCATCCACTTATCTGTAGGACAGAAAATTACAACATCAAACAAAAAAGGACAATTCTGGGAGAATGCTGTGTCATGTAACCTGACACCTTCACATGGCAGCATTGCCAATAACCGTTACATAAAGTTAAAAATTAGAAATGAAGATAGGAATCTGCTGATGGACGTAGGACTCATGAAACATGAGGAGAAGGTTTGGTTGACTGGCTCAGAGGACGTCACATGATCCCAGCACAAGCTTGCCCAATGGTCGCTGCCATTTATACTGAACATCCGTGATGTCACTGAACATCTCATCAGAAACATGGAGCCACTCTGCTGAGCTCAGACTGCCAATGATGACGTTAAGAAAAAATAAAAATAAATGTTGGATTTTGCTTCTGACTTGAAATTTAAAGGCGCCTTCCTCAGCTCAGGCTCTGCCCACAATTCAGAGAAAATTGGCCTGAAGGCCTGCTTACAGACAGAACCTCAGTGGTGAAGATGTATCATCCATTGGGGACCAGTGGTAATTTTAGTAAGCTACGCTAGCAAACAAGAGTATAACTGACAGAGTCTCTGCCCTTCACTTTGTGCTTCGGTTTCAGGCTCCGCCTTTAATCTGAGATGCTGGAAGTTGCTTTTCATACACAGAGAACCTTCATCGTCATCATAATCATCATCCTCACTCACTCGCTTGCTCCTCCGCCCGGCCCCATGGACCACCGGGCTGTGGGAGCAGAAACTGCACTGAAGGTCAGAGGTGTCGAGCAGCTGGTGGGGAGCCGAGGGCCGTCGAGAGGAAGAGGAGGTGATAGAGAGGACGAAGTTCTGCTGTGGAGAACTTGTGTCTGACCATCTGATTAGATCTCATCTGCACGGTGAAGACAAACACCAGCAGCATGTACCTGTAGAGTTCTGCTACATGAGCTGTCCACGGCCCCACAGACCTGTGGACTAGTGGGTCTCATCAGTCGCTTGATTCACTGTAATCCTAAAAGATTCTTACACATTATTGCTGTTTACTTAGTCATTACTTAGGTATCATTCCTGTATCCATATAAAACTATTACTAGTGAATTAAATTGCAACATATAGCTAAAATACAGTACAACAGAGTAAAAGATTAACAGGAGTATAGGGTCATCTTATGCCACCAGCCAGAGAACGTGTACTTCACAATCAAGCACTTCTTTTATATCATTGTGTGCAATAATGCCACCTGGATGGGCAGGTTTTTTTCTTTCTTTTCTTTTTGTGGTTTTTTTTTTTGGTGTACAGCAAAAGATATATTGGACATTTTCAAGTCTTCATCAAAACTTATGAGCCCATTTAAATATACACTTCTCTGTTCCCCTTCCATCTGTCATTCTTTTAGCCTTTACCAATATCAAAAGCATTTACAAAAAACAGCACTCGATGGAGGAGGGAAGGTGCATTTGGTCATTAGCTCTTGTGCAAAATCTTCTTGGCGTAAAAGTCTCTACAGGTTTGGCAGCAGCGCTGGTACCACCTCATGTCCTGACACAGGTTCTTCTCTCGGATCACTCTGCAGTACACCGTCCACTGGTCTCCCGTGCATTTGTAGGTCAAAGCCGCTGGAGAGGCAGGAAGTCAGTTTGAGAACGTCCACAGGTGACAAAAACACTTTAAAAACGCCAAACTACCCAAAAACAACGTGCTAAACTTCCTGATAGCAGCAGCTTAACATTCTTATGCCATCTGAGACAGTTTCAGTTTCATGCGTCCGTCATGTCGGTGCTAAATATGTAGTTTATGCACACAAACCACTTGGCAAATGTCACCGAAAAACATCGGCGCTGACTGTTGACTGCCAAGTTTTTGTTTTGTTCATGTAAACTACTTCATTTTGTCTGATTTCTGTGCTTATTGCTGAGGTATTAGTGGGTACAGTTAATGAATAAGTTGGCTTTTGTTTGTCTTCCCAAAGGGGGTCAACGCTGACGTTGGCATCCACTGATTGATTACAGCTTGGATTGTCTATGTGGCATCTGTAATGCGGTATACTCAACTAATACTACTGCATACGACCATACACTGCTATTCTCTGGTTGCTTCACAGGGGCAGTTCTTGCTTTGGTTCATACAGGCGGTTCTCGGTCCGGTTCTTGGTTTGGTTCAAGGAGGTGGGGGTCTTGTTTTGATCCATAGAAATGGTTCTGGTTGTGGTTCATAGAGGTAGTTCTTGGTTTGTGCCATCAAGGGGGTACTTGGTTTGGTTCATGGAGGCTCTTCAGGGTTTGGTTTATAGAGGCTGTTCTCAGTTTTGATCATAGAAGCGGTTCTCAGTTCAGTTCATACAAGTGGTTCGTGTTTTGGTTCGTGGAAACGGGTCTTGGTTTGGTTCATAGAGGCATTTCTCGGTCCGGTTCATAGAAGTGGTTCTTTTTTTCGGACCATGGGTATGGTTCTTGGTTTGGTTCATAGAGACAGTTCATCTTTTGGTCCATAGACACAGTTCTTGGTATGGTTCATAGAAATGATTCTTGATTTGGTTTATTGAAGCGGTTCTGATCAGAAAGGTGGTTCTTGTTTACATTTGTTGCTTTAAGGAGACGGTGAAGAGACATAAATATGAGCAACTGTTGTTCTACAAGCACAAGATACATCCAGCTCAGACATGTTCTCCATCGCACTATGCAACCTCATGAGCATTGTCTTGGTTACTATGGTCATCAATCAACAAGCATCGTTGTCATGACAGTCTCACCTAGCCTGGGGGATGTGATGGTGTTCACATTGATTTTCTCATTGCAGGTACCCTGGTGACAGGGTCGGTAGGTCGGTGGTCTCAGTGCCACTTGGCAGTTGTTACCGTGACGACCAGTAACTTTGTGCATGCACTGGACCACTCGGGACTGGAGGCCCTTCCCACAGGATGATGAACACTGAAACAGCCAATGAAAAGAATCAATTAATTATCACCCTATTACCCCGGTGCTGTACCTTCTATTTGGACTTTGTCTTTGCATGTCGGCGGTGTCTCGGGGTCTTTGCCTTTATCTTCACATGCCTCTGGTGTCGCAGCCAAAACTGCAGAGTGACAACTCCTCTGCTCTGTAGCATCGGAATGACGCTACTTCTGCAACCTCATTCTGTCGGTTATGGCCCAGAACTGGAGGTTTCCAGCACCTGAGGAGGCTGCACCGACTGCTAAACTGCTTGCTGGGAAAGTTTCCCACAAAAAAAAACACTCTTATTTTCTTGTTTGAAACATCATCCATGTCTGTCCATCAACTCTGTAGTGACACTTTGAATTGTTTTGTGTGTGTTGAGAGTAGAAGAATGTCACCGCCTCATCCTTTTAGACATTCGTCTAAAATGTTATTATGATCTTTGACTTTGGATTGACATTTGTGCCAAATGTGAAGCCCTCTGAAGTGCTTTATAAATAAAGTTGAGTTCTCCTCCTGATGTTTATGATATCATTTCAACGAGAAGAGACGGACAGACAACACAGTGCAGTCTGTCTCAGCCGTCTCGAGAATGCAGGCAGCGGTGAAGAAGATGGTAGCGAGTCGGTGGTAAGCATCTTCTCACCCACTGAGGGCACCACCTGCTCTGCTTGGTCACCTGCTGCATTCACATCACACACACTGAACATTCAGTTGACCAGCAGCAAGGTGGTGCTGCTCCTATCCTTCTCCACACAGGAGCTTCATTAGAGCTGGAAGGAAGAGAAGGCCTGTCTCACCTCGTTAATGCCTCAATACGGCTCATTTACTTCACACTGAAGGACGTTCACCTGCGGGCACTTGGGGGTGCCTACGGCGCCGGCGGAACAACGAAAGCCAGCAGACTTCCTGTCAAAGTGTAATCTTGAATTCAATGTAAATTTCAAGTAGAGTCAAAAGTCTGACTGGCAACACATTTGAGTGACGAACCAGACCTTCATGTCCCTTGTTTACGGATGTTTGTGATTTATTCCCACTGTCGCATCTCGATCTGTGTGACCAATCAGTGACTGCGGCGTGTCTAGCTCCACCCTTTGAGTCCGGGATGAGTGTGATAGGCACCGCAATGGAGGGGTTACCGAGATCAGGAAGGTCCAGTTTCTTTGGTACCATCCACAACTTTAGTCAGTGGAAACGCCAAAAAACACCTACTGATCTGGACTGTGTGGTGGAAACTGGGCTTATGTCTCACATGATGTCCACACGCACGCTCGCACGCACAGTCTCACTCGTACCTTGGACCAGTCTCCGGTCTTCCACTCGTAACACTTGGAGTGGTCCTCGCAGGGCTCCTCCTGTGTGGGCTGCAACTGCGGATCACATCGCCCCCGTGGGTTTGTACACGACACCGTCCGAGTGCGAATGCCGTGACCGCAGTCTGACGAGCACTGCGGGGAACAACCGAGGGACAGAAAGCCAGATGTGCTGAGACCTGATACACTGAGGAGATGAAGTTGTTTTCAACAGCAACCACTTTTAACTTTTACTTTGACCTCCGACCTGTGACCACTCTGATGCCTCCCACACCGTCAGGCACAGCCGGCCCTCGCAGCCCTGCAGGACCGGCGGCCGTCCCCCCTGGCAGTACAGGTCCCTGGTGTGGATGAGGGAGCCATTCTGAAGCTGGTAAATGCAAACCACCTCCCTCTGCTGGTGACCTTTACCACATGTGACAGAGCAGGTGCCCCACTCGCCTGTCACCCACCTGAGCCACAAACACACACACACACGGATTGACAACCATCTAACCAAAGGTTTTCAATTACAAAAGTAATTTCAATAATTCACTTTAGCAGAAGAACAAATGAGAGCAGACTTATTCACTAATGTGACAAATGACAGCAGTCAAACATGAATGTGAAAGCAAAAAGCAGTTTAAAGTTATGTTACATAACTTATTTTACTCCTCATAGTCGGTGCACAGTGGCGCTATAACATCTATAACATCTTGCAAACTGTAAAAGTCTTTGAATTCTTCTAAAGCCTCTTTCTCTGTGTGTGTGTGTGTGTGTGTGTGTGTGTGTGTGTGTGTGTGTGTGTGTGTGTGTGTGTGTGTGTGTGTGTGAGTGTGTGTGTGTGTGTGTGTGTGTG
>CAAKHG010019321.1:5403-24963 GCA_901007715.1 Dactylopterus volitans
TTTCCCGCTTTTTCGTTTTTTTTTTTTTTTTTTTTTTTTTTTTTTTTTGGCAAGCACGAGTCTGTGTGTGCATTTGTGTGCCATATGTTTTTTCTTCAAAGACATGTCTGCTGACTGATATTGTTTTAATCAGGGTTTACTGATTACTCCCTCCCTCCACACGGATGCATATGTGGACACAACAGTGACTTCATTTGTCTTCCGCACACAAAAAAAAAAATGAGGTGATTTGGAGTTGTAATTATGAATCGCTCCTAAAAGTGGAGGCAGCGGGGGTCTGGTTACTGGACTGAATTTGAATTCCGTTCACGGCAAAAACCGCGCATGTCCACCTTGACAAAGTATGCCACACTCACATTCTGATTGCGGCGGCGCTTTCCTGCAAGGAGGTGGTCCAATTAGAAGAACTTAAGCTTCATTGTCCCGCTCAAGGATGCTCCATGAAACAGGAGGAGCCCGAGATTGAACCACCAACCAGATCCTCTTATTAAAAGTGACTCACAAATGTAAGCACGAGGCACTAAATCTATTGAATGTAGCAAAAAAAAAAAAAAAAAGTGAAAGGAGATCAGGTAAATAAGCACGCTGCTCTGCTGGTGTTTGTTTTTCCGAAGTGTTAAGGTCTTAGAAGAGAATTTTCCTGTGCTCATGTCATGCGGTTGCTCGCTCCCAATCGGGGGAACTACGGGGAACTGAGATTGTCTTGTGCGTCGGGACGGCAGTGCCAGATAACATTCCTTGGTGGAACAGAGCGGCCAGGAAGGAGCGTGCGTTCGTATGACCGGGTTCAAGATGAATGTGATTTGAGCAGCCATGCGGCGCTACATGTGCCCCTCTCAGGCTGATTAAAAACCAAGAGGGAATTTTGCAAAGGTTTCCCCTGTGCATGCTGGGAGGCCTGCCGGGAGGGGCATCGCAGTCGTCGCAGGCTGAGAGATGAGCGTGACATGTAGCAAGAGTCGGTGGACGCAGAATGGTGGTTACACAATTGCTGAGCGTCATTTATGATGCCCAGGTTCCTCTGGTGGATATATACTGCATTAAACATGAATATGACTGACGCCCTTGTAGTGGCCTCTCTGCATCGCCCTCGGGCCAGGAGAATAATGGCAGTGTGGTTTTTCACCATCTCTTGGCCACATGAGTCCCTCGGTTTCCCAATCTGTATAAAGCCGCTTGCATTGCTTTCAGTGTATGATGATGATAAAAAAAAAAAAATTAAAAAAAAAGTCACTATAACTTTGACCAAAGGGTGATTTTAAGACAACCCAGCAATTATGACAGCTCATAGCAACTGTCCCTTGTCTTCTGTTGGCTCTTGTCTGGAGACGATTTCGGTTGGAACTGTTGTGGTTTTTCGGGACCGAAAACAGGAAGGCGCTGTATGAAAGCCGAGGCCGGCCGTGCATCCGTGTGGCGGCCGGAACCGCCGGTGACAGTCGCAGGAGCTCCCCCGCCGGAGTTTTGACAATTGAGGCCCTCTTTTTTTTTTTTTTTTACCTCTCGCGGTTCGAACTGCCCGAGCCATAAACAGCCGTGAACAGCTGCTTCTCCTCGTCTCATCACAGCTGGTTTTCCTGCGAAGGCCATGTGAGGTAAGCCACCTTGCTCCGGGGCGAGTAGACGGCGCAGCCCAGGAGAGACCCTCTTCAACGTCTTTGTATTTTGCTGTGTCCAGTGGGGTCCACTCCCCCCTCCCCACTCGCCCTCCCCACTCTCCCCACGGGCCCTTTTATTCAGGAGACCAGAGATTTACTGCCCCCTTGTATATTTTTTTACTGACCTGACTTAAAAATGAAATCGCTCTTGTTTCCATAATTAAGTGGTTTAATAGCTTATGATAAACTGAAACTGTCGGCCGCTCACCCTCAAGTGCGTGCGGGCTTTGTTGCTGAGCGTCCTCTGATGGTTCTCGCTCAGAATGCTCGTCAGATGTTGTTCTCCGTCCCTTCACCTCGCAAACTCCACAAGTGGTTTCAGCTTTTGTCAAGTTTTCAGTAACTGCCGGTTTCTTTTCAATAAAACAACCCCCCCCCCCCACCCCCACCCCCACCCGCCTTTCCAGGAAGCCACCGTCAAACTGAATAAAACATATCCAATTGGCCCTTTTAGTTTTTGTTTTTTCCTTGACTTTTTTTTTATATAAGTACAGTATGCAATGTATAATGGATGAATGTTGGTAGGGCGGGGATAACCCGGCGTGATTGTGTATTGCTGTATTGCTTCTGGGCTTTAATTGCTGACCTCAAGGAAATTGCACATTTGCATCCAAGCAATTGAGGCTGATTTAATTAAAAAAAAAAAAAAGTGCCTGCTTGTAAAATTACAGAGAACTACAAACAGCTCGGAGTGTAAATCTCAAGCGTCATCGCAATATAAAATTATATCAAATTTTTGGGCAACGATACAGAATTTGCCCACATCAAAGCATCAGTATGGTCTCACCTTGATTTGATTCAGTGACCTGACATCGATATATTGTGATCATACCAATTAAACACTTTAGTTTGTATCATTTATGTCAACAGAAAACTAAAATATGATCAGATAATTTCATCCCTTAAGACGGTCTGTTCTTTATGTTTGAAGAAAATTAAAAACACGCTCTGTTCACAGTAACTTACCACATGCGTCGTGCAAAACTGACTTGTTCTCGACCGCACTTGTAAGGCCTCACGTCTTCATCATCCTCTTCATCATCATCTTTGACACATGTTGGTCTTTTAGAGTCGTGTTGTTGTTTTTTTGCAGAATAAAGCCGGCGTCTGACACGTCAGGGCTTTAGCGGCGGCGGCGCCGCGGTGGCCGACGCTGTGTCACTTCCTCAGGTGCCTGAGTTCGTGGTGCCATCCGAGCATTTCGTCTCGCATTCGCCCGCCTTTTTGTCCGCTGAGAGACGTTTTCTCTCCTGAGTTCAAAATATTTCCACAATATTTCCAAGTTGTTTTTTTTTTAAAGAAGGCAGCATAGATCGATGTTGACGTTTTGCATCACTGCTGTTGGGTTGTCGGTCATTGGCTCCGTCGGATCGTGTGTCCTGTAGATGGATTGATCGTTACACTGCTACAACATAAACTTACCCACATACAATTGTATTCTAGCCCCTCCGGCTCTCCCCGAGCTCGTTTCCATTAACTGCTGCTTCTGTCTCGCTTCTTGATGCGGCATAATTCATTCGCTTATGTTTCCCTCAACAGCGAGGCTTCAGCGTGTGTGTGTGGACTGGATTGGCTCTCCCATCTCCCACCACATTTCAACATCGCTCCATCCCGATTAAATCAGATTCTTTTCATGCTTTCTTACGGATCCTACTGCATTGATTTGCTCATCACGCTGCTTTTTTTTTCTCGGGTTTCCCACTCATGTTTGGGAATTTGTCCTTGCGAAGATTTTCCTTTTTTTTTTATTTTCTTACCTTACAGCCAACTTCATCCTTTTATGGCATCAGTCTAGACTATGTTTGGCGAGAGCTAGGCGTCCGTCCAGCGCCACCCACCAGGCTCCAGCAAGGAGAGTCCCAGGAGGCCTTTCCAGAGAAGGTCATCATGAGACATAACCTCCGATTTACCGTCAACCGACTCATGCGTTTGGCTTTTGTAACCTTCCAAACCACTTTCCCTTTATGAGAGATCTCTAAATGAGAAACTTCTCACATCATGAGGGCCAAAATCTTTGTGATTTTAAAAACCTACATTTTCTCTATTTTAGAAAGGCAGTTGTGGTAAAAAAAAAAAAAAAGGAAAAAAAAGTCTTCAGTGGGTTTATGGTTGGTATAGTTGAAATTATCTACATACAAGGAATTGAAAATTAACAGAACACCTCAGGACAACAAAAAAATAGCAGCCAGGAAAATGTTGATTAAATGCTCAGTAAGATTAAATCAGCTCAACTCAATTCCAAAAACTTTATTTATCCCTGGGGAGCAAATTTAAAGACTTGGAGCATAAGATTGAATCAAAACGGTTATATAAAACAAAGTAACAAAAAAAAAAAAAAAAGCAATGTGCTAAATGTGTGACCAAGTTGTCGCATAAATATCTTTAAAGACTGTGCAAAGGAGGTGGATTGTAAGAATGGAAGAAAAAAAAAGACTAATTGTAGGCAGGATCATGTAAGCAAGTTAAAGTTATATACATATTAATCACTTCTGTGTCTACTGGAATCATATATTTCCCGTGTGATTGCAGCGAGCATAAATAACAATGAATACCTGCCCGAGCAGTGAGGTGCACAGACAATTGAAATATGATGATAATAGTGAGAAATTTTATTTCTAGAGCGCTTTTCAGGAAGGTCAAAGAAATTTTACATTTTCAGGATGTTGACCCCAAGGAGACTTAAGTGCATGCAGGGACCTCAGTTACCAACATCCATAACCATTTAAGTTCCCTCGTTTACTCCTTCGGTGTTCACCTGTTGGCCTGCTTTTTCCGGTACGAAAGCGTGTCGCTAGGCAGGGAGGAACGACCGGACCCGAGTGGAGGAAAATCTACACGGCGGAGATCATCCGCCTGTTTGCTTTTCTGTCCCAATTGCCTGCAGAACCGTTATGCAAGATGAACCCGCGCGGGCTCCTGCTAACGTGCGCCGTCAAGAACTAACCAGGGGGGGGGGAAGAAGAAGAAGAAAAAATTCCTCCCTCAGCCTTCTTCTCTTGTTTTTCCTCCTCTCCTCGCCTTTTGTCAGCTCAGCATCTGCGGGCCCCCTCCGGTTGGCGCAGAGTGGCAGCGGTGATGGCATGAGAGGAACTAGTGGCACACCACCCATCATCTGTTATTAGTGCTTGAGGAAGATTTAAGGGGGGGCAGAGGTGGGGGGTGGTGGGTGGGGGTGTAGGTGGGATGTGTGGCAGGAGAGATGGAGCGAGCCGGGAAACGAGCTGAGGGCCAGCAACTGGAGCCAGGGAGCCAGGTTCCAAAAACAAAGTGGTGGTGTGTTTTCTCTACTCAGCTTTTCTTTTCCTTCTTTTACTCGCTGTGGCTACAATGCGTTTTTTTTTTCTTTTCTTTTTTTTTTCAAATTACAGGCTTGCGTTCATTAGCATGCGGCCACATCACAGGATCTGAATGCGGCTCAAGAATAATGAAGATCTTTCTCACCAGACAATAAAGATTATGATTTGTTTTGGTAGAAAATATAAAACTGTGTCATTGATTTTGAGAAAACAGTCAGCGTTTTCTGCCGCTCGCGTGAACAGGCTGCGAGTTTATGGAACATGTTCTCCAGCGTGTGCCATGTTTTCGAGAGTTTATGATGAGCTGAATTCTCCGTCTTAATTTTTTTTTTTTTTTTTTTTTTTTTTGAGGGCTCGTTTCATGTGCCCAGCTGCAGACAAGAGTTTGGAGAGCTGGTTTGAGGTTGCTGGGAGGTCATGTGCTATGTGGGCAGTAGGGGTATTTGGAAAATGGGAAAATGGGAGCGACAAAGAGAAACAGAGAAAAAAAAAAATGGCTAAGCAAATTCATGTGCTACTTTCAACCACATGACCCTGCGCTTCGACATATCGTTTATTCACAGCCTCGGATTAGGGAACAAATTAGGCAAAAAAAGAAAAAAAAAGACAGAGAAACTAATAGAAAGAGAAGAAATGAGGGAGGAATGACAGAAGAAGAAGCAAAACAAAACATTTACTCAGCGCCAGTAATTCCGTGCAGGTATTTTTTTTTTTTTTTTTTTTTTGCTTGAAAATTGCTAAAGGCTACCTTAGAGCAACAATAGGGAGCATTGAGTCTGTGTGAGCATCAAAGTTGGCTCCCATCCAGGGACCGAGTTTCTCTTAAATCCAAGAGAAGAAAAGAGGGACTGTTTCATTGAAAGAAAGGGGACACGCACGCACGCACACACACACACACACACACACACACGCAAACACGGCCCTCTGCGCTCGCCCTCTCCTTTTCTTATCCACACACATCAACTTTGGCAGAAACGGGGTCATGGAGAAGCAGGGAAAGGACAGGAACACGCGCACGCTCTTCTAGCTGCAAGCCTTATGCTTCTATGACATCATCTGTATAGCCTACTGTTGTTTTTTTGTTTTGTTTTGTTTTATTTTTTTATTACCTGAACCTCAGAACAAAAGACCAAGCCACATAGCATTTTAGAAACAAAACCCGTTTATTCCTCTGCTAGGTTAATGAACAGTAAAAAAAGAAAAAAAATGTGTCGGAAACAGTGACGGGAGATGAAGCCAACTGCCCCTCCAGGAGGTCCATTGTTGTTCTTGTTATTTCGCCGAGAAGCTTGTTCGCCCTGAGCAAATTGTTATAATAGGGCCTGCATGACAGGATGGGTGCGTTTTTTTTTTTTTATGTGTTTGGGTGGTTTAGCGTGGGAGCTTACGCAACAGCTCCCAGGTACGGCCAGCCTGTGTGTGTGCGGGGGCTTGTGGGCGCGCGTTTTGTGCGCGCATGCTTTTCCAATTTCCTACCGGCCATCCTACTTATAAAACGCGCGGGTGGTCAGCCCGCGCATCGCGCAGGTTCGCAAACAACGCTAAGCTATAAAGGCTCAGACCTGCGTGTCATCCGCAGTGGTTATATCCACTCACTACCCAAACCTGAGTGTTTTTAATCCTAATCTTTTTTTCCGTTTTGCCTCCAGCTCACCGCTGTTAAAGCCTCTCATATACTGGAATTACTCCTTAAACAGCGTTATAAAAGTTTGTTTTGGTTGGCTTGTTCGCTGTTGGATGCAGGAACAAGAATCCAGTGTTTTTTTTTTTTGTTTTTTTTTTAGAATGTTCACGCATTTGCTCACTAATCACATCACCATAAAATCATTAAAATGTTTTCATTGCTCTGCATACCTATAAAAAGGGCAGCGAAAAGTCATTCGCATGCGTGCCCATGTAGCACAAAGACTGCACACGTTCTGCACAGACTGTTGTGTGAGTAAGTTCAGTGTGCAGCGCAGCTATAACTGCATCTTTGCTCCCTTTTCATTGTCGAACTCCCCCTTATATGATCTCTTTCCTCGCCCTGTGGAGTGATGGAGGGAAATTCATGGCAAAAATAGTCTCCCGCTTGCTTATCAATCTGATCCCCCCCCCTTCCTCCGAGCAGAGGTTGGGGGGAACAAGAAAAAAAGATAGAGAAGCATATTTCTTAAAAATGTGTTTAATGACAGTATCACTTTTTCCTCTCGTACAAATAAGTTCACAGAATTACAAAAAAACAACACAATGAATAACAACAAGGCGCTTCCCAAAATGAACAGGGAAAAATTATCAATCACATTGAAAATATGTTTTTTTTTTATCTTCAATGTACACTGTTTTAAAGACAAATATATTCCAGTTGCATTGCTTTGTTCTTGTTTGTTTTGGGTTTTTTTCATGGGATCTCAAAACATTTAGTTTTGCATGGGACTGTCATTTGCATCCTGGAAATACTGTTGGTAACTTTGCAGAAATTCACATATGTTTCCTCCTCGGCGTGTTTGCTTTCAAACAGCGGTGTTTTGGGCTTCATGTACTTCTAGGCATGTGGGCACAGAGGGAGTTAACTGATAGTAACTTGATGTCCGCGCAAGTCGGAGCATGTTTTTGCACTATCACCACACACACACGTGCGTGCGCGCACTCAAGTTACTCTGAGCCCGTCTTTGCCTTTTCACAAATTCTGATTTCAGCAATCCATCTCTACATTAAAAAAAACAACAAAAAAAACAAAACCTTCCAGTAAGTCCCACCGTACAAGTTTTAAGCAATATAAAACATGAAATGCTGTTCGCCTGGACTTTTCCTGCTCAGGTTGGGTGTAAGGGAACAAAACTGCGACTTTGCTTGCCAAGGAGAAACTGTGCACAACATTGCGCCCTGCGAGCTATTTTTGCTAAAGGGAAACAAAAATACAAATCTGGAAACAAAATACACAACCACTATTTGCGTCGCTTCCTGTGGGTGAGACAAAGTAGTATGTTCTCTGTGAATTGTGGCTGAGGGATAAAGCAGAATTTCCCTGACAGGGAAAATAAACAATAAATAATGTCTCCGAAGTACTACTTTGCTGTGAGTCGACTGAGACAGGCTCTAAACTGTTTGAAACTCAGTGCAGCATTGAAACAGAAGGGGTTCAGTCAACTGCTTTCCTCTGTACCTTTTTTTTGTAATCCTGCTTACCTTTTTTCCCTTTGTGATGGTGGAGTAGACCGAGGGCTTCCGAATGCAGAGGGGGTGGGGTGGTGGGGGTTTAGTCTAGAGTCCGTCCAGACTCACATCTACTTAGACTGTCTGACGTTGTGGAGGCAAAGCCCTTTGAGTGACTTTGCTGGTACCGAACGAGTTTTAATCTTCAAAGATTTTAATCTGCTGTTTTGTCTTGTTAGTCACAAGAAGTGGGTTGAGAAGGCATAGAGGGCCATTAACAGTCACAATGTTGCACAATAGAAAAAAAACAAATCAAAATAAACAATTAAAAGCAAACACAGGTATATAAAACATACGTATATACAAAAATCACAAGTTTTAAAGACAAATAAAGCAATGCAAGCATCGGCGTAAATTTCTCTGCATCACTTCATTTCGTGTCTGAATGGTCACTGACAGCGAGCACTGATCCCTTTGGGGCAGCACTGACGAGTTGCAACATGCAGCCAAAACAATTGCTGATAATGTTTATTAGGGCTTTTGTGTTGGGGAAAATGTCGTGCAACCCCAATTAAGTGCGCACTCCTTTATGAGCAGATAAAGGAAGGCATGAGGTCATGTCCCCTTGACCCTAAGTTTCAGTCAATGACGGCGCGCTATCTGTCCCAGCATCACTTGGCGTTTGACCTGTTGCTGATAACGCGAGTGGTTGCCAATCCAGCACTGAGCGAGGAAAGACTTTTAAAGCAGGATGCAACTTGTAAATGGAGTAAAGGCACTTACAAAGTCCACAGATGTTAAATGTCCACTTAGACAAATGGAGGACATAGAGTCATAAATATGACTAGTTTCTCCTATGCTGGTCGGCCGGCGATTATCATGTTCTCCACTCTTAGAGCAAAAGTTGCTGGTCTCTGCATTTCACCAGTGGGGTGAACAGAGCTGAAGAATTAAAATCCTCCTTCAGGTGAGAGTAGCGCTTTGCCGGATGTCAAAAGTAGGACGGCTTGTGTGAAGACATGTTTTTATTTGATATACAGTGATCCTGTAGTAGCAGCACCTCATACTCCAGATTGCCACTCTGCACAGCGGGTTCAGGGATCATAAGTTGGGTCTGTTTTTGAGGCAGCGCTCCATTGTCCAAGCCAGCCTTTACTCCATCCAGCTCCAGCTGTGAGGGCTCACAGTCTAGGTCCAGGTGGCCTTTGGCCCTCTTCCTGCGAAAATAGCATACCACTCCGACTGCTGTTGCTATCAGCACCAGCAATAGCAAGATGGCAATCGCAGGCACCAGCGTGGTGGTCAACTTCTTGGACACAATTTGTGCTCCTGTGACACTGGCATTTTTTTCATCGGCCGTATGGGCCTGAGTGCAGACACTGTCAATGCCACTAGGGGCACCCAGTGGACTGGCACATATGGTATAAGTGGAGTTGGGATTCAGGCCTCTGAGTCTGTACTCTGGGTACGACGCTGGCAGGCTGAGTTGTATCGGCCTGCGGTCTGGCCCAGAGAGATTGCGGTAGGTCAGACGTATCCCGCGAATGTAAGGTCGCAGTTCAATGTAGCGATGGAGGTCCAGCAGGATTGAGGTTGAGGTGACTTGCCGCGAACTGATGTCGGGTGCATCCGCCGTGGCAGTTCCCGTGGGGATTTCGGCCTCAGGCGGTGAAGGCAGGTATTGGTTTTGGACTTCGCAATACATTCCAAAGGTGCCATGTGGACAGGTGCACTCTACCTGGCCATGCTGATCCAAGCGACAAGTGCCCCCATTCAAGCAGGTGTGAGCAGGGCAAAAGTGCTGTTCCTCATCTGTGTCTATACTTCTGCTACTAGGGGAGGCCGGGACAGGTGGCAGGGGGTTGTCGTCATCTTTGTTTGCGGGACTGTCACTAGCCCTGGGGACCGGAAGGACTGTAGTTGTACTCTTCATGGTCGTGACAGGAGCAGGAGGGGCAGCGGTAGTTTTCACGGTGCTGGTGGTGACTGCAGTTGTGGGAGGACAACCAAAATCCCTGTGCTCCAGTCTCTCCAGTACCTTTCCAGCATTGATTGGTGGAAAATGGCAACGAGTCTCCTCTGTTCTCTCCAGAGTGATGCTTTGAGCTCTCAGCCATCGTGGAAACCAAGCTAACGAACAGAGGCAGTTAAAGGGGTTTTCTGCCACTGTTAGCTTTCTAAGGTGAGGGAAGAGCTGGGAAAACTCCTCAGGGAGGCCTTGCAAACTGAGGCTGCTGATGTCCAACTCCTGCAGCTCTCCAAGGTTCTGTAGGTCCTGAACTGTAAGAGGACCCATTGGATTCCCTGCCAGGCTCAGGTGAACCAGTCCCTGTGTCTCTTTCAGAACTGGGGGAAAAGAATCCAGTTGGTTTCCTGAGATGTCCAGTTCATGTAGATTCTTCAGACTACCTATGAGCTCGTTATTCAGACTTGTTAGACCAACCCCACCCAATTTGAGTGACTCTAGATTCGGAGTCTGGAGGTCTGAAGGGCCTAAGGTAGGCAAGACATTAAATCGGAGGTCCAGCAGCAACAGTCGTGGCATTGAGAGGGCAGGCAAAGATGTGAGCTGGTTGCCTTGCAACTTGAGCTCCAGTAGATGCTCCAAACCATTAAACGCTGTTGGGTGAATGGTCTTGATAAGGTTACTGTACAAATATAGGCGCTCAAGCAGTGCCATACCCTGGAAGCATTTCTCTGAGATGTGGGTGATTTGATTTGAAGACAAGTCCAGGTTTCTCAACGAGTTCAGAGGTTCAAACACCCTGTCAGGAAGCCCCGTCAACTTGTTTTGACTTAAGTCCAGCATTTCTAGATTCTCAAGACCGTCAAAGTCCTGAATCGACAAGCCCTCAATACCATTGGCAAACAAGTAGAGGCTTTTTGTGGATGGGGGAACTTCTTGGGGAATAGTAGAGGAGCGCCTTGCAAAACATAAGATGGATTCTGGGGTGGAGCATGAGCAGTCCTTTGGGCATTTGTTGGACAGGTATCCATCTGGAAGGTTGAGGAATAGCAGCAAGGGCATCAGCGGCGTGAGAAGGACCCTCATGGTGCAGACTCTCTCTCGCTCCCTGCTCAACCTAAAACAAAAGAACATGTACAAGATCAACAACTCGCATATCGATTCACAGGGGAAAAAAAGAGAAGAAATGCTGACAAAAACATTTGACATAATATTCCTGGATTTGGATTGTGGAACATATATATCTGTGCTGTTTTTAAAAAAAAATAAGGAACATCCAAAAGTGGCACTAACAAATATGTGAAATATATGGCACAGTGATGAATTCTTCGGATAGTTTCCAGACTAGCTTGGGTCAGGTATTGATTGAGTGTGTGATTCTTTAATATACAGTATTTCACGGAGTGAAGTTACCACTCGAGGTTTTAGCTATGCAGAACCGGAGATCAAAGGAGTCTTTTATCACAAGGTTTCTCAAACAATGGGGCTGTTGCTGTCACCTCGGGCCTCAGAGGCAGCTACACTCTACAAGTTTGCCGAGTGGCAGCCTGCCACACTTTTGTGGTTAAAGGAGTGCTGCATTCTTCCTGCAATGGCCTGTGTAGCAGATAGTACTGTTGGATGCCAAAACCATTCTGCTCCTATGTTCCCCGAGATGGCTGTGCGTGTGCGTGTGCGTGTGCGTGTGCGTGTGCGCGTGCGTGTGTGTGCGAGTGTGTGTGCGTGTGCACACACAAACCACCGCTCATACCGTCCATATGTGCTCGTGTGTGTTGTTATTAGTAAACAAAAGGGCTAGTGTTGGGGCTTTAGCTGCCCAGCCACCACTGTTTTACGGTGCTGCACACATTCTGTGGTCGCAGTTGGGTCACAGTTAACTGTTCTCTCCATGTTTATGAAAGACTCCATAGCCTATGAAACACGCACGCGCGCGCACACACACACACGCACACACACACACAAAACGGCAGCAATAAACAAACTCGGCTTGTTTTCTGTTTCTGAGACAATTTATCAAATTTGGTGCGTTTCTCCCTTTTTTTCGAGAGCCCCCGAAGCCACAAACTCATCAGACACAACCTCTAAATCATCCACCATAAACAGCGCCGTTAACTCGCCAGTTTCAAATAGCCATGCCGTGCCAGCTTTGTGTGGCTGCATGTCTGCCATCCTGCACGCGGCCATACATCTGCGGGTAATTTATTTTGTGGCATTTTAAGCTCAGAGAGGAGCCTCTATTGACTGATAGCCCGGAGCTTCTCTCCTGACCACAGTTGTAATATAAATAATATGCACTTTGTATTGTCATAATGTGGAATGACAGCCACTTTTACTTGCCAATGAAATGTCTGTAATACTGTAAAATAAACAGAAACTGAGGAGATTAGCTCACCAGGACGATATGTCACAGTGATTTAAGCTCATTTTTACCTGAGTCTGAGTCTCGCAAAGCAAACACCCCGGCACTGGGCTTGAAGCGGCCGAGTGGGAGGGAAAAGATGATGGAAAGCCGAGGGAGAGCGCGAGGAATGAGGGGAGATAAAGAAGAAGTTGCTGACAGGAGACTGTGTGGCAGTTTATTATCCTCTGCTATCAAGTGAGACGGCCTTGGGGGTGGGGGGAGAAAGGCAACATCTCTATCTGTCGGCCGTCTCCCTTTAGACGGCTTTTTGTCTTTTTTATTATTTTACTCCAAGAGAGTCAACAGGGGACCCTTTTTTTTCTTTTTTTTTCTTCTCCGTCTTCAAATTGTTCACCAGGCATGCTCGCCTGATTTACTCCCATACACACGTCCTGCCATTTCTGCTACTCGCGTCGTGATTTGTTTTATTACACCTCCTAGCGCCGCGCTGGTGATCCTGAATGCTTGAAGTAGCTCACTTCAGGGCCTTAAATGGTGCAGTTGTCGGTGTGTGTGCAAGGTAGAGGTATCCGAAATGAGACGCCAAGTATGTGTGACCTACAGATTTACACAACGGGAGCCCACACGGAACACTCTGTCCTCAGACTGCTTACCTACGGGCGCAGCCTGTCACACCATAAAAGTCAAATAAATTCCTCGAGATGTTTCATTTTCCTCATTTCATTTTCTGACTTCTTTTCCTCTGACGTGACAGCATAAACGTGTTTTACAATCATCTGTCCTGCATGGGGGCTTTTTTTTTTTTTTTGCTCGTAGAGCTGCCAATATAGACAACATCTCCTTTTTGAAATGAAGCTCTTTCCGTTTACTTTAGAATTAGGTTTGAACGACACACAGAAAAAGTGCACCTACATCAAAAGTCAGAGCCAGGGGAGGAGATCAAGGGTTTCAAGGGTGCAGGGAAGCAGAAGAAGGTCCAGTTTCATTTCATCTTGCCACAGTGACGGCATTAATTTCCTTCTCTTTCAGCACACAGTTTTCTTTCTGCTCCTCCTTGGAAAGATTCCATGATCTCTCGGGGATAATTCTTACAGACGGAGCTGAAATGTTGTTCTGTGCAGCCGGATGCTAGTTAAGTTTGTCAAAACTCGAGACATGATGTGAGCAAAGCAGCGCCGGAGCACCGCAAAGTGGCAGTCGTTTATGGAGGATCTTTTAGGCTTTGCAGTGGTCAAGAGTTGTCCTCATTTACACAAAACGCCTGAAGGAATTCACTGAAACAGGTGCATTGTTGCATGCACGGACTAGTAAAGGATTTTTTTTTTTTGATCCACGCCTTACTGGCTCCCAATAAATCCAAAGTAGCACTTATTGGAAATAAAATTGGCAAGTGTAATATACACAAATGGCCAGAGCAATTTTTTTTGTTGCACAGAACAAAGCACGTTTCATTGCAGGGCTCAGAAGGGAAAGAGGTGCAGCTTGGGAGAAGAAGGGAAAAGAAAGCGTGGCTGCCGTGCCGCAAGTGTGTACAGAACAAAGGAAAACACAAGGATTTGGGGAAGGTAAACAGTAGATGAGCGGCGAGTGGGAGAATCGAGGAACAGCTGGAGCATATATGCACATGGTTTCGAGGCTTTCATATCATCACATTGCTGGCCGCGCTGGATTATTCCGCAGGCCGAAAACTGAAGGGCGGACTAAAGCCGGAGGGTGCTCCCTCGGAGCAAAGCGCCGCCTGCACGTCGCCGGTTTGTGCGAGGCAAGCATGATATGCGCCCGAAGCACGCGCTGCAAAAAGTCCAAACTCATGCGTAGGGGAGATCGTAGGATGTGGTCGAGCACATCACCGGCGAGCAGAAGGGCCCAGGAGCCAGAACATACGACGAAGGGTTGTGAGAGGAGTGCGAGCTAAGCAGATAGAAAATGAGAATATTTTTCTCCGAGGCTCAACATGGCGATTCGGCCGCCGCTCCCCCCGGGGGGCAGAATGTTTATTTGAATGTGCCTCATTCCAAACCGGGCCAGGCACATCTGATAACCCAGCGGAGGAGAGAGCGAGCGTGGTGGAGGGTTTCAGTGAGCGCTGCCAGATCGCAGATAGCTTTAATAGCTCCACTTCTGTTTTCTTTCTGCTCGGACGCGAGCGCCGCGTGCGATCGGGGACGATCGCGGCGTCGCCACAGTACGGGCCCCCCGCAGGTGCCGGGCGACTCCCGACTGCGACGCTTTGCATCAAGTGTTTACAAGTAAATATAGGTGGAGGTAGCAGAAAAGGCAGGGTTGTCATCCGGCGTGAGGAGGAATGCCCCCTCCGCCCCCTCCTCTGCCCCCTCCTCCGTTTTTGAGTTGTAATTTCCTTTCCTCTCCCCTGCGCGCTTGTTGAGACATTCCTGAGACAGGCAGCAGCTGAGCTCGAAGACGTGCAATTGTTTGTTTCACTGGCTTGGCATTTGGAGATTAACAGGAAGTTTTTCAGGGTTTATAAACAGATGATGGATCGCCTAATGGATGATCGCCTGCTTGTACGAACAAGAGCAAAAGCATCTCTGTGACCAGCTCTGTTATGTAACAGTTGTTCTCACATCTGCCTTTTCATTTTTATTTTTTTTTTGCACGGGTCTAAGGTTTGTGGCGAGAATAAAACGTGTTGGCTGATGAATATGTGAAATCAGCCAGGGGCCAGAAACAGTGAGGAAAAAATACAAAGAGGAGAACATGGGAACATCTTTGCGCAACACAAAGCTAAACACACATTCAGCCCCTTAAAAAGAAAAATGAAAGAGGCAGAATGGGAAGAAAGGAATGTTTTCCTCTCCCCCAATTCATCTCTTTTCCCACTTTTTTTTTTTCCTCCTTCCTTTTGAAGATGGAGAGGGAAGGAAAACACAAGCAAGGTAACAGTGGAGACAAAAGCAGGTTTCTGTCATGCAGAGGCGCTGGGGGGGGGGATAAGACCTGGCTTTGGGAGGGTGAAGTGGGCTTCAGCAATTAAGCCCCGGCAGGCCGAGCGTCAAGAGCCCTTATCTTCAAAGCTGGGCCAACACTGGGGCATAATGAAGGGTACGAGAGGGGGTCGAAAATGTTGGTGTGTGCAGTGTGTGTGTGTGTGCGTGTGTGCGTGTGTGCGTGTGGAGGAGTTGCAGGTCACAGTGCACTTGCATAATTCAGCAGGCCAGGCAGGAGACTGCAGGGGGGCACCACGCCAAGTCACAGTAAGGGGATAAGGCTGCACGCTGCAGAGCGCCGCATACTCCCATTAAAGAGGCCCATGCTCTCCCGGGACTTTATCTTTGTGGAGAACAATGCTCGCGTTATGTGCATTAGAGTATGATCTACAGTGCTGCAGGTCTCAGGTTATCTGGGCGAACTAAAATATAATGCCGGAACACAAAGTTCAGCCTTTTTTTTTAAAAAGTAAAGTAAATTTACCACAGTAGCGCGGGGACCGCGCGCTGGTTGTAAACGACCACCTTGGGTACGCATGGAAAGGCTAGTGCGCGCCCTTTGACCTTCTTCTTTCCCATGTCCCCCTGATCCCGTCTATATTTTTGCCCGTTTTTCCTCCCCTTCCACTATAAAAAGACACAGGACAACTCCTCCAAACACACACTCCCCATATTCTCATCCCTCTGCACTGTCAGCACCGTCCACACCACAGCTGGACCCTGTTACCCACGATCCTGCGGGGCTATCTGTCAACATGACAAACCAGGGGAGAGAGACCAAGGATGCGGGGGGAAAAAAAACAAGATTTGTGCGGAATATCTGAGGATGACATGATTACCGGAGAAGCGGCTCCGCACAGAAAGAAAGAAAGAGAGAGAGAGAGGGAAAAAAAAGCCACATTTGCACCAGCAGCAGACACGAGAAGCACGACGACGACGACGCATCTGAAAATGTCAGCTATGTTAATGCACGACTCTCGGAACGCCTGCAATGCCGCGACGCCATTGGCTCCGGGCATGAGCTAATGCATTTCTGAGCCGGCGCGCCGCGGCAGGTTGTGCCGCATAAACAAAGCGGAGCAGGCAGAGAGAACTCAAAAAAAAAAAAAATACAGACGGGACGGGGCGGGGAGGCAAACACACGGAACGAGAGAGGGACGATAGAAGAATTGTGTCTGTCACTGGTAATAGTCGTCTCGGAGCCACAGTATCGTTGCTATGCTTTGTAGAGGCACGAGGGAGGATTAGGGGCCGCGGGCGATTTGCAATACGCCGCACAAACAAAACTCTCCGACCCATTTTGGCCTGACCACGAGTAGAAAGCCACATCCTACTGACACTGTAATCAAAGCAGGTACCTGTCAGACCCTCTCCACCCCCCACTCTCCAGTTTTCTGAAGAGCTCTCAGTCTGCTCACCCCTCAACCCCCTCCGTTTTTTGTTTCTTTACTACGTTTCGCATACCCGAATCAGTTGCTGAGCTCTCAATACTGGTATGAAATGTGGCTCCTTTCATATCAGGATTTATGGCTCGCTCGCGAGGACTGGTGTTAGGCATTACCATTAGGTCCTGCAGCTGGAGCGCATGAAAGGGAGCATAAAATACAGTCCATCGGGGAGCGCGAGGGCAGTGCAGTCATAAAACATTCGCATGGAAATCGCGTGTTTGCCGCACTGTATTAATTTGATGTTTGATTCGGTCCAAAATCAGTATTTACGATGGAAACTGAAAGGCCCGCATAGCCCATGAAACCCGGCGGGGGGAGCGGCGAGACTCCTCGAGGTCAGAGGTCAAGCTCAGATTAGTGTTTCCACCGCTGCTCAGTGTTCTGTGTCCTCTGTTGTAACTGCGACCCAGACAACGCAGATAACAAGCCATGTTTGACATCGGGCACACACCCAGCTCCAGTTACACACGCACACACACACCTGAAGCTCCAAAACTGGTCTCCACAACAGGTGCATTCTCCGCTCCTGCAGGGCAACATGAAACCCAAAACCGTCGGGAGTGTGTCTGAGTAAATGATGCGCCGATGCCGCAGCCCGGGATGGGATGGGCGAGGGGATGAACGGAAACGGTGCCGAGGTGGGCTGCCGGGCGGCCAAGCTGGAACGGAACCGGATCTCTGCAACAATCTCGCCTTGCCTCCTCGGAGCTTTAAAGCAAAGAGGCCAGACACTACAAGCTCCAAAAGGAAATCTGGACCATTTCCTTTTGTTTTATTGCTGAGGGATATAACAGATGATAGACTTGATTAGGCTTTTATATAGTCTCACAGAGAGGGGAGACAACACTGGCTGAGGTATATCACCCTTTCCCTACTTCTCTCTCTCTCTCTCTCTCTCTCCCTCCTCGTTTTGCCCAGTTTAGCAATGTCTCAACACACCGCGACACCCGTCTTTCGACACCGCACGCCACTTCGCTGACCTCCGGGGACAGAGAGTCGCCGAGGTCGCCGTCTGGTCCCCTCGCAGCGACGTGCAAACATATCTGTCTGAGATCTTCGCAGAGGGAGTCTCATGTTACGCAGACGCGTATACGGCGCCTGCGCGACCACAGATGACTCTCAGCTCTTATATGTCCTCGCGGCCCCTGAACGCGCCGCTCCCGCCTATCTTTCGCAGCCGCATGTAAATGTCCGCCGCTCGGCATATGTCACACACGGTGCCTGGCATATTATGGATCTAGTAGGGTAAAAGCGCCGCTTTTTTCAAGAGCGGCCCTGGCCAAGGAAGCCGCATAAACATCGTTACAGCATTACGCACAATTACGGCTGTCACACTTTGGCAAAACGCTTGCGAACGTGCAGCGCCTGGTCAAGCGCGATCCAGCTACGACGCGCAAGCAGTTACAATTTCCTGAAACAATTTCATGGAAAATTTTAGGAGCAATCACATCTCATTTTCTCTCCCTACGTAAGTCCAGCGTTTTGGCCTCGCTCATTCCTCCCCTCTCACTGTCTTCCCTCTGTTTAGACAAAGCCACAACAACAAACCGCTGCATTGCAGAGGTCACGGTCTTGAGCGGGAGTGCATCATCTGCTCCGCGCATACAACGTCCGAGTGACACAGAACTGGTCTTCCTCCAGGCATTGGCATGAGCGCTCATATCCTGTCCAAAGTTCTTCCCAGAATCAAAACTTTATTGTGCTGTCTGGCCCGGTGACCCTGCACGCGTTATTATCCGGAGCTTTGCCCTCTCGGTTTGGGACGGCGGGACAATGTTTTCACCGTGCCTGCGGCTCGAGGCGGCTGGACCGGTCTGTTTTATCAGGAAGGCGCAAGCCCAGAGGCACGCGCCCGGCCGCCTGTCTCCTGTGCTGACCTTTATTCCCCACATCTCCTCGCTTCCATTCATCTCCTCTGGCCCTCATTATTCGTCATGGAACGACTTCGACTAAGGCGTGAGCTTCCCTCTCCTCTCATTCGCTGTTCACAGCTAGCGGGAAAAGGCCAAAGAAATAACCTTCCGGGAACTTCTGGTTTGCTGGATGTTGACACCAACTTGCCCTTCGTTACAACATGGTTGCGCGATAGTTGAAATCGGAGCCGCACGAAATCAAAGGGTGTGTTGGTGCCAGGCTTCAGGCAGACACGCTGACTGATCGGAGGCCTGGCTGGCTGGCTGGCTGACTGACTGACTGGCTGACTGGCTGGCTGACAGTCCCTGTTAGACAAACACTGTCACGCGCTCGCCCAGGAGAACGCCTGCACGTAACCTGTCCTCTCGGCTGTCTCAGGCGCCCGACTCATCTTTCCACTTAAGCTTATCAGCGTCACAAATGTCTCCGTCGAACCGTCTCGAGCCCTCATAATGCCACACGCGTCAATATTTCTTACTTTCTTTTTTTTTGTTTTTTTTTCTCCTTTTTCCCCCTTCGCCCTGTCAGGTTTTGCACTCTTGCGTGTTTTCTTTCTCTCGGGTCTGCTTGTGCACTATGACTGGAATCCGATGATGGCACGTTTCCGACACCTGCCACAACCGCCCCGCAGCGACTCATGGTTGCTGTCAAAGCCTTAATATGTCCCCCCTGTAAGAGCTCGAGCCTTAGGTAACGGGGCCGTAAACAGAAATTTAGGGCGGTGCGAGTTCTGACAGGTAAACATCAGCTTGTTGGTGATGTCTCAGCGCAAAAAAAAAAAAAAAATTCCATGAGCAGATGGCAGTTTATCAATTTCACGCGCGGTTATTGCA
>CAAKHG010019324.1:0-14708 GCA_901007715.1 Dactylopterus volitans
TCCCCACTCCAAAAAACACACACATTCACATATCCACTGCATTTTTTTCTCCTCTGTCGTTATCTGTAACACATAAAGGGAAAGACTGGTGGGCCGCTCTTTCAAAGAGCTCAGTCTTAGGTCAGGAGATACTTTTTTCTTTTGAAATACACAATTCAAATGTGAGACAGAAATAGGCAATGATGATTAAAGTAGAACAGATGCTTCTGATTTGATAGATGATCAGGAACATTGTAACTGAGTGCAACAGTCCAGATCCAATCCAGATTGTCTGACAGCGATCCAGATAATTTCAATATTTCTGAATAAAAAGCAAAACCAGAAACCATGAGTGCAATTATATGCACACCTGTCAACCTTTAAATCAATTTGTGACGATTCAGAGGAACCTATGTGCATGGTCGAGAACTGATGACAGCATAAAGTAACGAGTAAAAATAGCATTTCCTGCAGGAAATGCTGAATGGAATTGCTGATGCAACGCAAAAGAAGTGGAAAAAGGGTCAACTTGTTGGATGCAGGCAGATATCAAAATAGAGGTGAATGGGGACAACAGCGCTTGTGGGTGCCTTGCAATCATAAAACCAAATAATCTAAAAATAAAAAAAATGTACAAAAATCTTAATGGTAACATTTATGCAAAATATCCTTAGATGATGAATCTTTTATAATTTTAGATATTTAAGTGTTACGTGTTTTCAGCAGTTTGCACTTAGTGGGAATAAGAAGGCAACTTGCATGAAAACCTTTCAATACTTTTCAGTGGAACGGTTTTTATTGTTTTTTTTTTGTTTTTTTTATTTCTGAACGGTGTGAATGGAAGAATAAATGTCCTTCAAACATTGAACATTCTGAATGGAATAAGACCCAGAGATAGAAGAGGAAGAAGAAAAAAACATTTGTTCTCAGAGGTTACACTTAACAAGCGTATACAAGGATAACAGTCAGACGAGTATAAATGACAACCAAGCAACGTCAGTATCTGAGAGCTGAGTAGTAACTGAGCAGCAGTCATGACGGTAAACATCACATAGCATTAACTTGAACACTTAACAGATCAATCTGTAATCCAACAAAATCAGAAGACTGAAAAAGTGACAGACATTGGTGTTGATCTGCTTGTTGGATGCAAGCAAATATAAAAAAAGAGGCTACATTTACGTATATATGAGTGATTTTAAATGTACTTAATCCTTTTCATAGTGTCCAATTCTATGAGGGTGGCTCATTTAATCTTTGACAAATATCTGCTGGGAAGGCTCTCATCTTGTCATCTTGCTTTATCAGCTAGATCAGGGGTCTGGCAAATTTTCCATGCCCAGGAACTCAAAATAGCATTAGCTACAGGCTGGGGACCCCTTTGTGCAAACTCACTGACAATAAAATAGCAAATGTAAAAGCAAAAACAAAACAAAACCCACAACTTCTGAATATAGTTTGTGTTTCTTAATGCATAAGAATAATGTTACACATGAATATCATTTACAAAAATGTGTTGTGCAGCTCATTCACACACAACAATAAACTATTCCAAAAACTGGAACAAAATAATAAGCACTGAAGAAAAGCGGAGAACAAAAAAAAAAAAACACACTTCAGTTGTGTGTGTGAGTATGTGTGTGTGTGTGTGTCTAAGTGAACTTAATAGAGGGAGGAGTTGGTGGTGGCTCCTACACAGTTTGTCAAGGCTGCGCTTAATGTTTGTCAGTGCCAAACATGTCTATGTCCACATGCAGACGTGCTCTGTGTTTTCAGTTTTAAATCCCCTGAGCTCCTGCTATGACTTTAAATCCAGACTAGCACCTATTCTGGGGGAAATGGGTCCCTAACCCAGTTTAGATGAGGCATTTTCAAGGTTAGGAAAGTAGTCTTTGAAATATCCAAGGAGGAGGACCAGCTGGGACTGTATGAGTGGAGAGATGAAGCCCAAGTTGACAGGAGCTCCTGGTGAAGCAGTGGGAACATTTCTGTAACTCCCTCCTGTTTTCTTGTTTAACCATCATCTTCTTGAAAAAAGCATGCTTCCATTCCATGCTTCCATTTATTACATTTAGATGCTGATTAACATGTGTGACATGAATGCAACTTTGTAAATCCAGGCTGCATTCATAAAATCGGTCCGCCATCTGATGCTTTTCAAGTGAGAGGAACTCTGCAACATCCCTTGTTCAAACCTGCCCCCCATGACAGCCAGCGCATGTTGGAGTGAAGCAGCAGCCCGTCGAAACGTTTGCCCATCTCGTTTCATAGCCGAGTCTGTGCGTGTTTCATGGGGCGGGGCTTTATTGGAATTAAAATCTTGAATTACCTCCTGTGGTACCTGATTCAGCCTGTTTTCAACCAATGAGCGCCTCGTGGTGGAGAATGCATTATATGGCAACTATACGCGGGGCTTTCTCCTTGATGAAACTGGTCACCCCAAGGGTCTCCTCAGTCATGACCACAGCCCGTCCAAACACATCCCCGTGCCATGAGTCCAGTCAAGTCCATTAGATTGGAAACTTGAAAAATTCAAGTGCCTCTTGTTTCAAGCGCATTACAAAATAACGCTTCCTCAACAAACTTTTCCTGCCAAATTAATCTGATGTACACAAGCAGTTGGGCACCGGATAAATTCGTGCTCTCATCCAGCTGAAGTATTCTCTGGTTCTTACTTGCTTTAAAACTTGAGCAGGCGCATCCTGAACCATGTCACCAATTCGCCGGCTCACATAATTACTGGACTGGCTCAGCGTCAATTTTCTTGGCAGCGTCCTCACCAAGCAATTTTTTGACAGAGACCTCAAATCCACTCAGATTGTGTGTGTGTGTGTGTGTGTGTGTGTGTTTACCTGTTGTAAGTCTTCCAAAGAAGCTCTATGTTGACCAGGTTAGACGCTTTGGCGATGCGGTCTCTGTGGGACTGCACTAGATCTGTATTTGATGACAGCTCTTCCTGCAAGACAGGACAATAGAATTCAAAAGAACTTAACACAAGACAAATTATGAAAATGGTGTGACCGGAGAGAAGTGGGCTGCAACTAAGGCAATGGACAAATGCTGTTAGAACCTGGATGTCAGGAGTCAGCAATTTTTGAGAAAGCCTTTCGAAGATGTACTTTGTGTCTACTTGAAGCCCTGATTCGTTCTAAATACAACAAAGTAGCTTTGTACTGCACCATATACTGTATGATATGCACACAGTGCAGTTTTAAATTACATTTCATGAGCACTTAATTGACACATGACTGACAAGTTGTACCTGGCTGAAGAGGTGGGACAGGATCTGCTCTGTGAGGGAGGATGTCACGGAGCTAAGCTGCGGAGAGAGAAATCAACATCATCTGTGATCATTTCATCGTCTCAGTAAAATAAACAGTCTGCTGCACTGAGGCACAGAGCCCATTATCTCCAATTATCTAATTCAAATCTTTATTGTTTATATCATTATATTATCATGGGGCAGCATGGCTCCGATGGTAAAGTGGCCATGTAGGAATCGGAAGGTTCCAGGTGAACGAGGCCGTGGTCGTGTAAAGCGCTGTCATGGCGCCCATTATTGTCATGTAAGTTTTCTGCTGCATTTCTATGCATTTTTTAGGCTACAGAAAACACTCAAATCTCAAAATGCTCAGCTTTTTGGGCACATATGGGAAAGTGTCGACCCTTTTCTACTCGTTTAACCTTTTAAAACACTAAGCTTTTTGCTGAAGAACGTTTTTTGCCGTGATAACATACAGTAGGCATATTTGCTCAGATCTATGACATCATACTTGCAAATGTGCGTTGATGTCAAGACTTGGTGACATCCTCATTGTTCATATGGATATTTTTTAATATATTTTTTAATTCAGCAGTTTTAAGAATTGCTTCATTTAGAATCTTACACACATTTTTCTGCATGAAATGTATTTTAATTCTCATGTTCATGCTGCGGGGGGTGTCAGGTTGTTGTGTAACCCTCCTCGCAAACAGACAGACAAGCTGACGTCGTTGAAAACAAGCAGGAGAAAGCAGACATTACTTTCTGAGCGGCCCAGTCTATCCATCCTCTGGCATTGGTGTCTATGTTGACCAGAACCAGGCCCTCCACAGAATCTGGGTTTGCAAGCTGAAGCAATACAAGGAAAAGCATAGAAATGAATGATGGTTGACAAAGAAAAGTTGGACACAATAGACACTCGGACAGAATCAAGTAGAAAGTTACCATATTATAAATAAAGCAGACAACAGTTGAAGGGGCGGCAACACATTTCCAAATTTCCCTGCTCCTCATTATTTAATCGCAGTGTTAGACCAGGATTTTGCACCATCTTCTCTGAATGTTTTGTAAGTCGATGTGTTTATGAATTTTGGACAACTCGAGGTGTCTTTGCTGGCAGAGACAAATTTAGTCTTTGTTGCAATTCAAAATACACAAGAGATGTTCACTGAGTTTGTGGCTGATTTACTGCACTTTTAAAATGTGACAAATACGCGTGGCTGCTTCAAGCCTGCTTATTGAACAGAAATGCCCAAAAACCCGACCGCTGCCGCCATGATGATTCCACACTCACCGCGAACTTGGAGAGGATGTACGCTCCCGCCCCGACACCCACTCCGATCACCGTACGGAAGCTGGCATAGACAGACCGCAGGTTAATACCACTCGAGTGTAAATGTGCACAAAACCCCACACTAAATAATTGTTTTGTTTTGCTTTTTGGGGGATAAAAGCACAGTTTTAGCTGAACAAGCGTTTTCCTGAGTTCAGCCTCAGTGGGGGGACCCAGACTGAGGTGCTGGCATGGCTGTATTATGTTTTGAACATGGAAATCCCATCACTTTTGGTTCATTGAGGAATGTGAAGTGTACTAGCCTGCATGCATTCAAATTTTAGCGAGAATAGTGAGCTAAAAGGGCATTCGGACGTATGAATTTTCCTTTAGTTGTACGAGGAATTATGAAGCTGTTGCACAATGGTTCCTCAATCTAAGCAACAAGAAGAATGAGTATGAATTTCTGCATCTCTACACTGAGTCGATGACCTTCTATTGTCTGCCCAAATGAGATGAGGTTTGGATTGATTCAAAATTAATACTGTTAACTCACTTGAAAAACTGCAGGACGGCTGGTATCATCTCTGCAATGGTCTCCATGGTGGGGTACTGGTAACTACGACAGGACAGCACGGATGAGCCCAAACACATGAAGCATTGCGACATGACAAAACAAACATACATTCATCTTATATTTTCTTCTACTGATGAAGCAATGTAAGCTTGCAGAGCTGCTGATCTTGAAACTGCCTCTACTAATGGGAAATGTCGAATAAGACGTAATGACAAAAGAAGAGTTGAACATTTTTACTTCTTATCCACATTAAGCACACACAGTGGCTGACGCTTTTATACACTGGGATTTCAAAAGAGACCGAAAAAGAGAATAAGCTTCAATTTCAAGAATCGCCATCATTTACTGACGTGACAATAAAAGAAATAAAATCCTCTCAAGGCACTAAAATAATCACACAGGGAAGAGGAGGGATCAAGATGAGCAGGGGGAGGAAATAAGAAATGCAGAGAGAAAGAAAAAAGATTTTTCTTGAAACCCCTGACAAGATAGAATTAGACATCAGAGAAGAGGGAGATGTGAGAGATGTTAAGTATTTTTAGAAGAGATTAGGTTTAAGCCCTGCACAGAAGATTGTTTCCATTTCTGGGACGTTTAGTCGGGAGAAGCAAGGTTACTGCGGGGCAATGAAGGAATTTGAGCGTGCTGACACAAACAGTGGATGTAATACCCGGCGGGGTAGGCGGCAGCCCCCTCCTCTTGTCCCGGGGCATCAATGTGAATCAGTGTGAAATTCTTGACTATCTCCTGCATCTCCTCGAACTTGAACAGAGGAGAGAAGCAGCTCTTACCTGTGAAGGACACGGAAGGGCATCAGTCAGAGAGCAAACACGACTGCAGGACTCATGTGATGTGTAGCGGGCACTACTCACTGTCCAGACCCACATCATGGAAGGTGAGGATGGCGGGCCTGCGGGTGGTCCGCGTGCCATGGAGGGTCACATGCAGAACGCCATGTGGGGTCTCAATACTGTGCTCCTACACAGAGCAAGACAAACAGTTCCAATCTGGAGCCTGATTTTGGCCTTTTGGCATGGTCCTTGATTGGCACATGGGAGAAGTTTGCCATGAAGGACTTCTGCAGAAAGCCAGGCGGTAAGCCTCTCTGGCATGTCATTAACATTGTCGCATTAAGGGTCGACTTTTCCTACAACTAACCAAGCGGGTTTGTTGTTTACGCCTAGCCCAACTGGGACTGGAAACAAAAGATGAAAATTAGTCAGGCAGTCTTGAAGTAAGATGTCAACAATAAAAAAACGAGTTCCCATGGTACTGCGTTTGACCCACTCATCTGCTGGATGGACCTCGTTGGTGTACTGTATATACTTCATCACCTGACTCCTCGTGTAAATATTTAGGGCAAACGTCTACCATAACCTAAAAAGTGTTTTACTAGTTTGTTTTTAATTGATTTTTTTAGTTTTATTCTAGCCTACATTAACATGCCATTTACCTTACGCTGAAGTCAACTTTTAAAACGTTTGCCAATCGTACTACTTTAACAAACATGCTAAACATACAGTGTATTAATAAGACCTGTCAGCGTAAATGCATCAGTGGCAGAGAATTTCCTAGAAACCTTGTATTTTTTTAATGCAAATTAATCATTTAACTACCCCTGGAACCTGGGTGTGGATGGGTAGCTGGCTGAATGACTCAATGACTCAACGGCAAACGCTGCGATAGTAACGACTGAGGCGTCGGCGCCCCTGGTGAGCCGCATGCTAAGTTTAATTTTAAAAGCTTCAAGAAAGGAGTTTGGATAAGAAGAATGTTGCCCTACGCCCCTGCGGGGTGACATTTCCCATGATTGTGTCAATGATATATTTAGTTTATGTTCCATATTTGCAACAGTGGCACTGAAATTCCTTCTCAATAGTCTCACCTGTCCTTGATCCAGGAGTATCCTCGCTGCCAGTTCAGCATCCTGCGACAGACGAAAGGAAACAAGTCTTTTAGAACAAATGAGTGAGTGAAATTAACAGGATGAAAAATTAAAAAAAAAACAAAGCTGTCAAAGGTGGAGAACATTTTTGAAATTTCTTTTACCACTGTTTTTTTTTAATTAAATTTACAAATTTGCACCAATGTTAGGTTTTATTGAGTATCTGATACGAGAGCATAAAATGGACTTTATTTCACTTATCTTTATTTATGTTGTTTTTAAGCGAGTAAATGAAAAAGAAAGGCATCCATGAGAGGAGAAAATTACACACATTCACTCACTCTTTCACAGTGATTTTCTGCTAAGTGAAGCTCAGCTTCTTAATGATCACCCACACATGCAGGATGGGTGGGATTATGCTCCGCAGAGGAGCAAGTGCTTACAGGACGCTGGGAATAACACGGAGTAAATCTGTCAGTGGGAGGCTTTTAATGGGCCTTGTTCATTTGCAACCCCCCTAATGAATTACTAACATCACAAGCTCCAAGAAAATTAACAATCAGGGGAGTTGAAGTGGAAGAGGCTGTGAAGCAGATGGGAGCCACCACCGATGGAGACAGTGAGGCTTTATGAATGGAGAGACTGGATTATAAAGGTGATTTCTTTCATCCATGGAAGATAGTGGCCCAGGATGGACATTCGATGAGCGTGGATGTGGGCAGGAAGGTGTGGAACAGCGAGCAGTGTCAGTCTGAATGTAGCCTGTGCCTGCCCTGCTATGCAAAACCCACATGACAGTTTTCAATAAAGTCAGTGAAACGCGGGCCAAGGAGGAATCCATGATACTTGAAGGACAGATTAGCCTAACAGAACGAAAAAAAAGCTATTTTTCAGAGTTGAGTGGAGACCTGTGTTCTCTGAGCGCACTTCTGGCTACAGATTCAATACAATCTAGAATGAAATTGTTGTAATATCTATATATCAGTTCAATTGGATCAATACCACTATGGTCATAATGGCATGCACGAGCGGCAGCCTACAGTCAGTCAGTCAGTCAGTCGGATGATTTAGTTGATTATCATAGTTATAAAATTACATGTACCATGACAGATGCATCCTCTTCTTCTATATCCACCATTGCTACTCTGCAGCATGGCAAAAATATTTGTTGGGAATTTGGAAAATCTTTCACCAAAACCCCCAAATCCTAACGCCTAAAGTTAAAAACTAGTCACCAAGTTGTGGCAATAAAATGATGAGTCAGACTTCCCAATGATGGACAGCGACACAGTGAAGTTGTGGCCGTGGAAATCGGTGCACACATGAATGAAAACACATGAAAACACATCCACTTCTGTCCGAGTCCCCATCGAATGTCCACTGAATACGTATGATTCTTTGGCTCCTACTTGAATCTGCAGCTGTTTTTATTGATGTGCTGTAGTTTCCTCCTTCTCCACCGAGCAGCAGCAGTGAGAAGCCAACCGCTCCACAGCCCTGCATCGACAACGCTCGCTGGCGGAGCCGAGCACAGGAGCTGATGGATCTCAGCGAGCCCGGCAACTGTGCACACGCACACGCTCTGCATGCACGCTTTTACGTGCACGCCTGTGTAAATGGGTGCTTCAAACGTGTATGTGCATTTGTGCACGCGCGCACGCATACTCACATTCTGGTATTTTATTTTTTCCGTGAGTATACCTCATATGCTTTACACACTGACAACCGTGCAGTTAACACACGCATGTCTGTTTCTCCATGCTTGATTTCATGCATATGGAAACAACGCGTGAACGTGTGCACACATTTCTGTGTGTGGGGCTGCATATCCCACCTTGGTGGAGTCGGCCTGTCCTGTGAGTAAAGGCTTGTCCTCCGTGATAGCGATCTCTTGCATCTCTGTTGTCATGGCGTCACGTCACGTCCCGCACAGCTGAAAGAGACCAAAGCCGGTAAATCTGGTGACTGTCCTCCTCACATTGTTCTGTTCTCTCTATCTCAACCATGAAGACATTTCAGTTTTACTGTCACAGTGTCATGTGAGAGAAGACGTGACTTAAACATTTAGATACGCACATACCCACTCGGTGATTATAGATCATGAGAATGTTTTCCTGTTGGACTTTGTTTCAGCTGTAGGACCTAATTATCTATAACTGCCGGCACAGATAAATAGACAAATATATTATGGAAAAGAAGAGTAGTCGGGCGAATGAAAACAGAAAACAAAAGCAGAAAACACAAAGATAGCAAAGCTTGGTTTTGAGTACACTCTACATGGTGTTTTTTAAATGTGCATAATAATCAAATTATAAGAAAAACAGTCAGAGTTATAACATAAGTATGGGGGATATCACCGCATAGGGAAACGGGTAAGAAGCACTACAACACAGGGTGTGTGTGTGTGTGTGTGTGTGTATATATATATATATATATATATATACACATGCTTGCTTGCATGCTTGCTTCGCTAATTCAATTCATCACCTCACACATTCATCATAAGCTGCAGATCTGTGGAAACGCATTAATGATGTAAAAGCTGAAGTTTTACCAAGTTGAAACTGCAAGGAGAAGTTGAAATGTAGAGATATGCAAAACAAAAATAATCTACATATAGAAGCGTATGTATGCTTCTACTCGTCATTGTGCGTTTACACTATTTTGAAAAAGCTGCATTTGTCCTTTAATAGTTATTTTGAATTGCGTGTACAAAATCCAAGATTAGTTTAGCTTGTTGTTATACTGTGAGAATCACAAATTTGATATCAAGAATACCAGGCAGTTTGTTATTGTGTCCATCTTCCCCGTATGTACGCTGCTTCTTGACACTACGTGTGTCACACTTTCTACTTCTGATCACGTCGAAATCAAACTAAGAGCCCTCAGTAGACAGGCAGTTTCCACTGGCAGAAACAACTGGCAAAGCAGCAGCGTTTACATGGTTCATCTTGATCGGTGAATGTCGGTTTGGGTTTCATCTCTCAGAAAAATGACAGTTGCATGCAGTTTCCATACTGTCGGTCCTGAATAGACGTCCAGTTCAAAACAAGTGTAAAAGGTGATCGTGTAATGGGTAGAATCATAAATTGAGGCAGAAATATGATCAGCTGATCTTTAATATCACACACATATCTGTCAAACAAATTCCATCCAAATCCATTTTTGTGCTGGTGTGGAGCCAATAAACTGGGCTTGAAGGTTGGTGTCTTGTAATAGAGAGTCGAGAGTGTGTGACATGGAAACAAAGCATCAGGGAAAAACAAAACAAAAGACAGACAAAAAAATACAGAGATGTCTTCAGTATATTTTCCTAAAAGAGCAAGTAGATTACAGCAACAACAATTTTATGTCGGCTTATGTTTCAAGTCATTCATGTAACTGATGATGGTGGTCTTGATTACAAAGTACATGCTTTTGAGTTACCAGTTCATACCCAGGTTCGAGCTGCAGCGTGTTGGGATCGGGCTGCCGCACAATGACATAGGATAAGAAAATAACCTATAATCCAATAATATATCTATGTGGTACAACAAATTATAGGAAGGAAGGGAAATAAAGGCCCTGTCACTTTAGCTAACATTCGCAATTTAATGAATGAGTCCAACAGCTTTTACAGGAAAATAACGACATTTGTTTTGATTGCTGGCCCACGTGTCACATTGCAAAAGGTCACTGATAAAAGCATCATACTGATGATGACGAGCGAAACGAGCGGCTGTTTATTCTAAATTCATTCATATTGAACGGCTCACTTTGTCCATATCGCAACACATTAGACACCGAGCCCACCTGAGTGACCAGTTACACACTCGCCGACTTCCACTTGTGTCAGATTAGTATTCAACTGATGTAAATTTAAATCTAGCTCAGGCTCTATGGGATTTGTGGGATGCAGGGTAGTCATATATCCAGTTTTGTATAAAGTTTTGTTCTATATCAAAACAAAGAAAAATACAGGTCTTTTTGAGACTTAACAAGCAGAAATCATAAAATCAATTTGGCTAAATCATCTCGACACTGTTGACAATCCCAACCCCAAAGAACAAAAATGAGAAAAAACCTACTTGTGCTTTGTCGAGGATTTGATTGGCTCAGTTGAAATGGCCTCAAAATCTATCATATTCATGCACACACACGCACGCACGCGCGCACGCACGCACGCATGCACATTAATGCAAATGCATGCACCAATGCACGCTTGCACCACATACCCACACATGCATGCATACAGTCGGCTGCTAATAAACTGACGTGTCTTTTCACTAGACTGGGCCTGAAATCCCGAGTCTGAATGGAGCGACAGAGGAGAACCAGCGTTTGTGTTGCACATATTCAGATGGCCGATGTTCCTTAACAACGCCAGATATGAAAGTGGCTTAAATATTCTCACTGTAAAAGATTATGTAGCATCACATGACAATAATATTCAGTTGTGTACTGTTTGAATTATCTCAGTTGAACGAATTCTGGAGATATCATGGCAAATTTTAAGCACATTAGCGATTTTAAAAGTGATAGTTCTTTTTATTTCCCATGTGGACAGGAAGGCCAAGCCCAGGATATCATGTCTAGAGCTGGCAAGACTCTGCTGCTCAAGGACACTTTAGCATTCTCAGGCAGCCTTGAACCTGGTCGGTCTGGATGACAGTCAGCCTATTTATGATACAGTAGATTGTTATAACATGCCAGAGCTCCTCCTCCACTATTTTTATAGGTCAGGCTGTCCTGAGATGACAGCCGAGTGACTAAATCTCTTACTCCACGTGGATGTTTGGTAAACAAGGTTCTTATGTTCGCTGGAAACATGTCTGGGCTTATACATGTTTACTTTTAGAATCAGTTTGATTGCTTTTAAACTAACCTATTAACTTTGAATTGCTTCGTCTAAAAAATGAAACCGGAGAATGTTTTGGCCTTTTTGCTGCATTAGCTTATTTTTTTTTCTCTTGGCGGCAGTGTAACAAGCTGACACACTGACACCTTTGGCAAACTTGATAGCAAAAGGTTGATTGCAGACGTGGATCAACATTAAACTCAACTGGAGCCGCGTCTGTCTACATGATGAATGGAATTACAATATCCTCTCCTTTTGCCCAGTTTTGACTTCAGCATTTCCTTGGGGAAATACCCACCTCTTTAGCAGCTAATGCTAACTGATGCTGGTTAGGTAATGTTTAGTTTAATTAATCAGAGTTTTTACAATGAAATCAGCTGCCTGTTGTGGCTGGAAAGTGGTGAGACTGGAAAAAAAAACAAGCAAACAAACAGACAGTGAAGCTGAGGGCCATAAATCCAGAAAATGTGCTTAAAGATACTCAGGCGCAAAAGAAAACATCAGAGTTGGCTGCGTCACTGTGAGGCGGTGGGAGGGTGATGGGGGGGGGGGGTGTTAAAATACACGGAGGCATTTTTACTGATATAAAAATGTTGTTAAATGTAGCTCTGGAAAAGCAACTGAAAAACTAGTGTTTATGCAGAAAGCTTTTAAGAAGTGAAAAACAGGCAAAAGTGTAAATGATAAATCTTTTCTTTATTGCTTGATTGTAATGCTGCTAACTCCAAGGTAAAGATTAACGTCCATGCTAACTGCATAAAATATATTTAACAAATGTTTCACATTTTGCAGCTTGAAAAAAAAAACTGAAAAGGCTTTCATCACTGAAATTAAAATGTATATAATTTGCTAGTGCTAGCATCACAAAGCCCAGCATTTTATGTTTGTGTGCTCAGTTTTGCAGGCATTAAACCTGCGGCAGATACATATTTCTAAAGCGTGACAGAGTGGTCAGTGGTATGCGCAGCTGTAAGACCTGCTGCCAAAGCCTGCACACACACAAGGTGAAAGAAAAGGCAGTCACATGACCGTGGTGTGTATGAAGCAGCATTGATACGGGCATCACGTAACTCAAGCATTATATTTAATCTCTTCTGCCTAATACATACATAAACACACTCTCCCATACGAAGCTGCCTGATGCTGTAATGTTTTAATCCGCCTAACCCCTCCCTCTTCCATCTTTCTTCATCTCTGTCTTTGCCTCTCTGAGTCCATGTTTTATAGAGCACGTGATAACTGCTAAACTGCAAAGGAGGCACCGTCTGTCACCGTGGAAAGAGAAAAATGGAGGTGGCGAGAAAAAGAAACTATTTTTATGAAGACTAAGGAAGGAGTGAGACTAGGAAAACAAGCTGAGGAACAGATTGCGCTGATAGCTGTAAAAAAAAAAAGGGGGTGGGGGATAAAAAAGGACGCCTTGCTTCTCATTTGCCTCGACTCCTCTTCCACATATCAGCTGTCAGACAACAGTTGCTCAGTTCATCTGTTGCACTGAACAGGTTCCGTGTCTCAGATATCAGGCTGCATCAAATAATTGCAGCAGTTCAGCTGCTCCGAGCTTATTTGATTCATAATCACTGGTGCAGCGCCCGTTTAAAATGTCGCTGTCTGAAACAACTTCGCTCTCCACGCTGCACTTCGTAGGTTCCCCAGCAAATACACCCGACCCACCGGTTGTACGTGTAAACAGCATGCCGGCTAAACTGCAAAGCTGTGAAACTAGTGCCAGTGTTAGCGAGGACCGCCTGCAGTTTGTCTAAAAGTTAAAGCCATTCTTGACCTTTATTGACAGGAAAGAAGTAGCATGTTGAAATCAGCTGGAGCAGCACGCGGCGGGCAGAGCGGCAACGCTGCTGTAGCTTGAATGAGGGTCCAAACAGACGGGACCAAGCCCCGAGTCCCTAATTCCTCCTCCAGTACTCCTACCCTAATTTGCAGAGTTTACAGAGTGCCACAAAACACTACAGTTCAAGGGATTGTGAGTGAAACGTTTTCGTTGCAGTTTGTTTTCCGGGTAAATCGTATTATACGTTCATATTGAACGTTGTCGTCCTTTCGCATGCAAATTCGGGTCTTTCCAGTGACTATCTGCTGTGGGCTTAGAGTGAATATGCTCGGCTATGGAAGGGGAGGAGGGGAGAGGAGTGCCAGCTGCGTTATGCGATTGGCTGCCGGCGGTCAACATGTTCGCCCATCCCCCACCGCCACAGAGCAGCCGTGCACCAGTTTATTCGAGATATATTCATATCAAATGTGTTGCATTTCCGAAAGGCATCGAGTTTGACACGGCACTTACCAAATTGACAACACCCGCCAAATCTGACATTGCTCAGATGAGCAGTTCTAAGATACAGAGATTCCTTGATTTTATAGAGAAATGCGAGGCGAGGGCAACTCATTTGTCCACGGTTTGTCTGGCTGAAGCGTGTCACAGCCTGTTTTCGTCAATCCTTCCTGTCATTTCTCCAACCCCTGCTGTTCTCTGTGGCTCTGTCGTGCTGACTCCATCTCTTTGTCCTTTCATGCAATGCAATGTCGCCACACACCAACTCTGGACTCATGCTGCCTGCAGCCCAACTCAACTCCCCAGAGGCTGATTCCAGCTACATCAAGACTGTAAACAGCAGGTCTGCTGCTGTTTCACTGAAAAAAGCCAGAGCAGCAGAGATTGGCTCCTGTCTGATGACAGGAAATGCACCAACTTTGTGATTTAAGCAGATATTTTTATGCTGATAAACTTAGAAACATAGAAAAAAAATTATATATATATATATATATATATATATATATATATATATATATATATATATATATATATATATATATATATATTTTTTTTTTTTTTTTTCTCTGAGATTAATGAATTTAACCATCAAGATGAGACACAATCAG